>JAUZND010090694.1:0-15197 GCA_034780555.1 Coelogynopora nodosa
ATCAGGTATTTTAGTTTAGTTTCTTTCATGGTAACAATCAATGGTCTAGACTTAGTTCTATCAGAGTTCAGTCTGCCTAGTTGTTATATTGTTATAGAATTGTTATAGAATTGTTATATTAACTGATAGTATTCTATCTAAAATCGCATAATTCATCACGGGTAGCAATAATGCATGCATATATATATAAAATAATAATAACTAAAAAAATATTTGCCGTTGGGTTTAACGTTAAGTACAACTAATAATACTTTGAAGATAACGTTCAGATTAGACATGTTTCCGGATTTATCAGAGATGGCGTATCTTCTTTTGAAATATGACGGAGAGAAATTTCTCAAAATATTTTAAGTCTATTATATATTTTTCTTAATTTATTATTGAAATGGAACTTTTACTTTAATGGTGAATTTTTATTTTATTTTTATTATTTGATTATGTTTTATGTATTGAATTATTTTCACAATACTCTAGAAATATTACTTTGAGTAAAATATTGCAATAAATCAGAATTATGATTTGACATTTAATATTTTAATTAATTTTGTATTTATAATTATTGCAATAACCATCAAAGAATTTTTAATTTTGCTTGAATTTAAAATGTATGCATTAAGTAGTATAGAAATTGATTACATGGTTTTAAAAACATCTGGTCAAGAAAATAGTTTTTCAATTCATGTTAGATTATGGCATTTCTATTTCAGACTATTTCCACATCTCTTAGACTAGGTACCCAATGAGAGATCATAAGAGCTCTAAGCATGTAGACGTGCCCTCTTGGGTGTTTGTACATATATAGGACGTCGTTTGGCTTATCAATATAGTATATATATATATGTGTCGATAGTCATAATCATGAGACAATACTTGCTTTCTAAAAGATAAATTTATATATGTGTATTTTATTCTGCGTGTGAAATATGTCATGTATATAATGTATAATATTATTTTAAATATTTATTATTTAGCGCTTAAATTTAAGTTCTAAGAAATTCAACGTGACATGTACTATGTATTAGAGTTTTATATTAATAATATTTTAATTGTAGAACAGAAGAAGAACACTTAATTTGGCATGAAAAACATACATTATCCTTTATGACTTGAATCGTTAAAACAGATTAATATATTACAATTAAATATGTAGTATAAACAGCAGATGTTTTGTATGCTGCTATCAACGCAAAAAGGAGGAAAATATATAAAAGGATAAAAATATATAACGTGATTTATTTTAATTGAGGAAATAAATTAGAACTGTATGATGTCCAAATACTTCAAAAGAATATCATCCTCATGAATGGGTTACCATTATTGACGAACAGTTTTTTATTTTGTATATAGGGCCAGACGTGGTTCATCTATAATATGCGCCTACTATACTGAATAGATTTGAAATCAAAGTTTAGTAATGTTGCAATATGAATATACCTACATACTACGATAGAGATCCTGATCTTGTCGACGTTGGTATTGGAAAATTGACTAGATCTGGAAGTTGAAATCAACGTAGAGACAAACCGTTTTTGACACGTCTAAAATTAAATAAGAAAATTACGGTAGTAGGAACTCTCCGCTAAAATATATATAGTCCAAAATAATTGCATGAATTCTGAAAAGTTGCACCGGCCATTTCATGAGTCGTTTTTGTACTTTGACAATATACAACACTACTTAAATACAAAGCGATACGAAACATATTTAGGAATATTATTGATCAGTCATCATAATAAAAGAACAATTGAAATTGTGCAAACCACAAGAAGAACAAAATTTTGTTCTATAACAAGGCTTATTAAATGCTGAAAGCGTACTCAAAAAGTAGAATTAATACGATGTATGCCCCATCTCTTTTTAAACATTCTGATGCTGCTTGAATGCTTATGTCATCTACATACACAATACGCATATATAGGGAATCTACATGACGTGACTTTCTTTTATCACTTTCAAAACAACGTTGCTGTCTAACCAAAAAATAAGATAAACACAATTACATGAATTCTATTAAATGATTATAAAGATAAGTTTATGTTAATATACCCCCAGTAGATGATGATATATATAGGCCTATATTAACAAAAATATTGGATGAAAATGAAATTTTTAAAGAATAGAAGGTCTATTGATGACGTCACAAATACCACCTTTTCTTAAATTTCTGAAAATTCTTAAATTTTTTATAATCGAATAAATAATAATGCTTGAAAATCTAAACGATTTTAATGACTATTTTTTCCGTTTGAGGTTATGAAAGAAAATGTGTGTGCATTTTTAAGTCCCCTTATCAGTTCCACCGTTATTTTTTATGAATAGGAAAAAAACTATAAAGTTATGTAAAAATGTTTAAAAAAATTGTTTTAATTTATTTAAAAATGTTATTTAATGATATAAATTATGTTAAATATTTAATAATAATGATTTTGTACTACTGGTCCGTCTGTACAATACTTTAATATAAAAAATTCGTATAAATGCTGCATATCAAATTGTGCGGAATTTAAATTATTTATTTTAATGTTAGTTGAATCATTTGTTTTCGCATAGTACACATAGCATACATTTTCTGATAATATTATTGTTTTGATTGGATTACGTATGTTCTACATACACGTATGTTTTCAAATAACCAAATTTACATTGGCTCATACAATCAACAGAATATATAATAAAAATGTATGTCACTCAGTACTCGTAACGTAGATTAATATAATGTATGCTACAAGTTTAAAATCAATGTTTCATCTACAAAAGGCCTTGTTTATCATTATATTATTTTTTCTTATTATACAGATCTTGATATCTTTGAATGTGTTCTTGACTGAAGGTGATTATAAGCTATATAACTCAAAGGTATTTATTGAATTTTAACTCCTTTTTTAATAAAAATAATTTTGATTAAATTAAATTAAAAGAACAATATTTATGAAGCTATTACTTTAGATAAAATTAAATTGCTGATATATAATATTATTAATTACAGAAGTTAAAATATAAAGTAAAATTTTGCAAACTAAAAATGTAAATCAACAAAGTATGTCATTTTTTGCTCAATTACATTGTTAGAATGTTTCATTTAATAGTAATGTAACAAACTAAATTTATTAATTCGAATTTCACAGTATATTAAAACAAAAATATGGGAAATTTTCAAAAAGGTTTTTAAATCTTTTCGTGAATTTAAAAACATTTTGACAAAATCACAAACTACTTTGTAATTATAATAAAAATAATTTTTTAGTATGTAAATTGTGTAAGGCATGTGTAGTGTAAAGTATGCATCAAATCAAGAAAATTTTGGTATCAGCTGATGTATAAAACTAGATCGTATACTTTCTGGTAACTATGATGCGTGCACCTATCAATTAGTTCGCACCAGAAGTTCTCGTCTTTTTGAAAGTTGTCTACCGTTCTTAGTATTCATGGACGGCCTCACCATTTTGTGCCGCAATAATGACACCACACAAGCATCGCTGGAGCACTTAGCCCAGTCAGCAAGCAAGGTTGGACTGGTTCTCAGCGCCTCCATCACGAAGGTTCTTCATGTAAGCATGGCGAAAATCACACTAACGCTACCAGTTGGCGCTGAGGTGGACCCGGTTTGAAATTCCATTAACCTTGTGTAGAAAGCTCGGTCCTCCGCCATCGTTAATCTCTAGCCTGGACAACTAATCATAAGCTGACGACCATATTCAACTCGCCAGCCAACAACCTAGAGCCTAAAAGAATTGCAGCACACAACAACAACGGCAACTCGTCTGAATACTGCCTTAGGAACGATTTTCTCTCGGCGTCCAATACCCAAAAAGATCAGCAGAACAGCTTTTCGCGTGCTTGATGTACAAGACATATATTGTGTCATTAAAACATGCAGGAGAGAGCTAACCGCATAGACAGTAGAATGGTCCGGCCTGACACATTGGCCTTTGCCCTGACAGAGTTCAGGAGACGTGACATTGCCGGACTCCTTATACACTACACAAGAGTGCTGCTGACTTCTTTTTATAATACGTATATAATATACATATACAAATGTAGATACTCTTATTATACCCCTTACGACCACCTGTCATCGTTCCTAAGTTGGATTTAATTCTCTTGGGCACTATATAGCCTACATGCTTTTATTATATAATATTAAGTGAAAAGAGAATTTCTCTCGTGAAAAGAACAAAGCAAAATGCAAAGCAAGACTTCGATAAATTATTATAATGATTTGTAGCCACGGACGTCAGTTAAAAAACGGAAAACATGTACAAATGACTACGCAAACGTTTCTTGTTTTATTACAAAGAAATAAGCAAATTGGAGAAAAATTTGACTATATCAAACTAAAAAACATTATTGAAAGCACAGCAAACCTTTCAAATAACTTCGCAGCATAGAAAAAATTGCATTATAAAAAGTTTACCAGTTAAAATGTAGCCTCCAGGTTATTTTAAAACATCAACATCTATTATTGTTGATATATTGGCATACCTATAATAATTTCGATTTTACTTTTCCGTTTCAGAATAGATCGCAGGATCAGATTATAATTTCTTGTAAACTTGGAACACATAGTCAGGATGCATTTAACAAAGCTACAACTAATGATTGTAAACAATTGATTGCACAAACGGAGTGTCTTCGAAACATCAGTGCATTGGGTGAACCCACGCTACCCAATTTTTGTCCATTACAAGGTATACAAAATGTCATTTATATTTTCTTAGTATTGCCTACTTGTTTAACTAACTGTCTTCATTGAATAAAAATGCTATAATAATGTACAAGTAATAATATAAAACAATTAAAATGTATAAAAATTAAAAATATAAAAAGTCAAACATTTCTGTCAATTGATGTAACTTTTTTATCATAAAATATATTTTATCATAATTATATAATGTTATACAACGGTCAAATACTCTGAGGAATATTAACATTTATATCTCTTTATTAATAAAAAAGGTTAGCAAAATTTACTTCAAAAGAATAAAAATATCAAATTGTTATTGACACTAAGTCAGGATGTATTCATCATTTGATAAGTAATAATAAAGACACAGTAAATATATATTATTAACAATATATGTTTATGTTGGAAACAAGAAAAATTTAGAAATGATAATATATGTAATGTATTTTTTAACAATGTTTTTTGTTTGTCGTTTTACGTAATTTTGTTATTAAAATTGTAAAACTAGATTGCTATAGCTATAGGATGGAATTTTAAAACAGTCGATGGATTATAGTTGATTATTTTTCCTTATCTAGTATACGGGTGTTTGTATAAACTGCACGGTGTATATGTACATAATCTGAGTTTGTGTCCAAGGTGGTCCAGAGAGGCCGGCCCCTCAAATAATCTCAAAAGATGCTCTTTTTTCAGTAGAATGTTTTTTTGTTGAAGCATTTATATGGCTTCTTTGTCAATTACATAGCAGGGGTATTGCAAAAGGAAGAGTGCAAATTAAAATAGCTTCTATTTACCAAACGACACTTATGCTTAGTAGATTGCTCCTTTACTTTCGGCACTCTCATCAGATATACACTGTTATAAGCTAAGAATTAGGATTAAGTTTTTCTTTTTTAAGATTTTTCTAAATTAGAATTTCTTCAATTTTGTTTATATTAACTGTTATTTCTTCATTTTTAACATAAATAATATCAGCAAAAAATATCTACTAAATTATGTTTTCTACAAACTAATGTTTTCCTAATTTACATTTTTCTGTTAGCTCCCATCAACTCAGCAGCGCGTTATATTGGATGCTACTGGTACACAGTAATTGGAATCTACCAATTCCAACATCGTGAAGACTTTCCGCTGAACAATTCCCCGACTCGATGCATCAAATGGTGTCGTAACGTTGGAACACACTTTGCCGGTCTTGTCAATGGTACAATATGTTTGTGCAGTAGGCGATTTCAAACCGATGTGGAAACACCTTTAGACGGAGCTCAGTGGTGTCAGTTGGGATGTCCTGGAGGTGCAGAGACAAACTGTGGAAGCTTGAATGCCATGGCAGTCTATGCAACTGGTGTTACCATGGTCAATTTTATGGGAGCCTGTGAGAAATTCTATTTATTGCCGTTTCTCATCATGTAATTAGAAATATTATAAGGTTATAAATATTTTTATATTATATAAATGACTTGAATCATTTTAAGTAAACATACAATTAAAATAATTTAATTTGTCAACAGTAAAAATTTAAATAGAAAATAATAATACATTTTTATTGAAATATTTTACTAAACCGTTTTCTAATTGTTAATATAACTTTATGTTGTGTAGTTATATTTGTTTTGTTTCTTTCCTCGTGGTTGCCACATACATTTAGTGTCTCCTGGCGACCACTCCGACCTTCTCCAAAATCGAGCAGTTCGTATTGCCTTTCTTCTTGTGTTGAGCGGACGATCTTGGCGGCAAGTCAAACGTCTCTTTAAACTCATCTATCACGTCAACCACTACTACTACATCCACGTTGATCAGGTATTCAATAAATGTCTTCAAATGCTTCATACGTAATTTGAATAAATTTCTTATGGTTCTCTTCTATTTATTGTTTTATTTGCATTTTGTTAATATTTGTCTTTCCTCACAATACAATATCTGTTTGCAGTAAATTTGAACAACTCTGAAGATTAGATCAGTAGAAATAATTTTT
The DNA here is from genome assembly GCA_034780555.1 of Coelogynopora nodosa. NCBI lineage: Eukaryota > Metazoa > Platyhelminthes > Proseriata > Coelogynoporidae > Coelogynopora > Coelogynopora nodosa. The sequence continues at coordinate 6,660 of JAUZND010090694.1, forward strand.
ATTTTTACATCGATATTCTTCAGATTTCGAACCAATTTCTTTTTAATAATACCAATTAGTTTTTTCAAATTGGTTTTTAAAACCATGACAAATAAATTACAATTTAAGGGGTGTTCTCTGGAATTGACAAAAATCTGTTTCGCGTTTTAGTCGTCTTACTGAAACATTGTCACATATTCTTATCCTCCAAATAAACTGGTTGATAACAAAATACAAGAATAAATATTTTATGAAAAGTATTCCTGCTTCTTCGTCTCATAGTCATAGAACATCTTGAACATTGTTTTAGAATCAATTAAAATAGTGGATCAAGACTGTATACGGTTAGCCATCAATTATACAGTTTAAGCGAGAATTAACTAAAAATATAACGAAGATGAATGGAGCAGAATTTAAAAACATCATCTTACACGAGGAAAATGTTCATGTATAAGGCATCATCATTTTCAAGTTGCGGAATATTTTAATTACATTTTTTTAAATATGAATTTAGAGATCGAAGAGTATTGAACATTTTGAAGAAATTTTCGTGCATTTTGACTATACGGTACACTTTTAGAGACTTCATTCTTAACTTCGGAAGGTCATCCAAGCCTTGGAACAGAATATATATAATATTTTCTCTATAATTATAAAGTCTAAATTGTCTTAGCCGTATCTTATGTAATTTTATATTTCTCATATAATAGAGCCAGGCGTTATTAAACTGATTAGGCAAAATATTCTAATATGAACAACTAATACAAAACCGTTATATTTAATTTAATTTGTTGGATGGTTTCAGAGAGGTTTGGCGCATTGTAAAAAATACAAATGTAATAAATTTATAAGTAAACAAAAATACAATTTTCAAACATTTTGCAGTGAGTTCCTGATTTATAATAGTTTCTTTTATTGTGTTTGTAGCTTTATTATAATGATGCTGTGATTTTTGTTTTCAACGTAATATGAAATCTGAAATCTGATAACTAAAATCCTAATTTGAAATCAGAAATTTAATAACTAATTTGATTTATTTTGTGTTAGTAAACTACTACCCCGTAATATAAAACTTAAATAAAATGGTTAATGCATTTATTTTTCAAAAATAAAACTTTATACATGTCATATTTTCTCTATTTTCTCATTAGCGTAACGATTACCTGCATGACAAGGTGTCCATACTCGTCCGTCGCTATCCCAACGTTCGCATGACGTCGTGGCGCATGGCAACCATTTGGGGTGGGTCGAGTCTTTTAGAAATGTTACTTCGAGCAATGAGAGACTTACTTGATATGACCGACTGGAAGTGGGACTTCTTCATTAATTTGAGTGAATCAGATTTACCCATCAAGTTGGTCACTGTTTGATTCATTAACAGAATATAATTTTTTTGTGTGTTGTCATTTATTTTATCGTCTTGCTAACAAGTCACATTTAAAATATTGTATAAACTATAATTAGGATTCATTTTGGATTATTGTATGTAAGTTGTTCGACATTGAAAACGATTTCGGCAACTAAATCTGTGTCTGTATTGAACGATTGGACTGAATTTTTTTAATCAAATTACAATTGCAACCGATCAGTGAGCGAACTGCAATTATATAATTTTAATGTGTCAACAATATATAATAAGATATAATGCTTTATAATGTATTTAACATATCTTTTATATACTATTAACAGATCGTTCGAAATATTTTTTTTTTACATTTCAGTTATTTGTCTGTCATAAAAAATTAATCGTTGTAGTTTTTAATTATTTCTTTTGAGATTGTTATTTGTAATATTTATTTATAATCGATAAATTACATTCAAATATGCAATATCCATTAACCTTTTTGAAATTAGCACATATCATTTAAAAACAAATACCATTTTTGTTTGGTAGGTACTATTATAACATTACAACATATTATGCAAAAACTTAAAATATAATAAATTATTCATTTGTACCAATATCGTATTTATTAATTAAAGTTAAATTTTTGTTTCTAATACCCCTAAGCTTTATATTAACATGGTATTGTAACTCGACCACTTAATTATCGTAATATAATTATATTATCATTATTAATTTTACGTATTATAATTATTAATATGCATAAAAATATAATATTCAATGATTATTTTATTGATTATATAATAATTTTCTCCAGGTCTATTGAAATGTTGACAGAATTTCTTACAGTGAATAGAAATAAAAGTTTTGTCGGATTTGATGATAAATTTATCGACAGGTAAGTTCTAAAATATACAATATATAGTTCCTATCATTTATTATTGACGACATATTCTGTAAATTGTTATGATTATAATAAAATGCTGTGTTATGCTAACCAATAGATTCCACGTGTGAACAAAAACAATCTATTTTAAATTTAATAAATTCAGGTTAAAGCAATAATCCATGTATTTAAAATAATTTATGTATGTACCTATGTATCATATACAATGTATGTAAGTTCTTTTTGTTATTAGTACTCTGTCATTTATGACAGGCTCATATTAATATTTTAACTGTTTCCAAGCTTTCCTGTTCTGTGCGAGTGCCTTGATATTTCCATATGTGTTCTGTCCAATCAGTGAATCCAGTATTCAAGTTCTTGGTATACCTTTGGTATTCTGTCCTGTCATTTATTCTTCTCTCGATTTTCCCTTCCCTTCCCTTCATTCTTCTGTCCGATTCATCCATTTTCTCTAGTGATAATATTAATATTAGTTATTCATTTATTCTCATCACCTCTTTGGAATAATTCTCTCACTCCAACTTAACTTTTCCATTCTCTTCCTTAACCATGTTTCAAGTGCTTTTGATGTATTGTTATGTCAGCAGTCCATGTTTCGACGCCATTTAATGCTTCCCTCCATACCGCACAGTCTTTATTATGTTGTTGTTTGTTACTCTTTTCAGACTGCCCATCAGAAGTTTACTTCTCTTCATGCAGTCTGCTTTAGTCATCGCGATTCTTGCTCTTATTTTTTCTCTTCTTTGCATCTTCCTTTTTATATTATTATTGATACTAGATATTTGAACCTATAAAATTACTTTATCTAGCTCGTAACAATTTTTATAGATGTTACTCGTTACCTTTACTATAAATATATATATATATTAATTAATTGATTAAAATGTAAGATAAAAGACGCGTTATATTTTTTTGGTGAGAATTTTGTGAGAACTCAGTGTTTTTGTTGAAGAAAAATTATAAGCATTATTCAAATATTTAATTTATACAACACTTCTAAATGTTTCAATAAATAAGTCTTTCAAAACCCTTTCATTGTCTTTGGTCTAAGCATAACAAAGTAAAGCGCAAAAATGCTTTTAACAAATTATGTCTTTTTATAGTTGAGTTGAGTGTAGTTGATTTTATTTTTTGTTTAATTAGTAGGGACTTTTTTAATTTTTTTTAAATTTTTTTAAATTTTTTTAAACTTTTAAAATATAACAATATATTAATTAAAACATTAATTACAATGAGCAATCATCCTTCTGAGTGGAAGTTTTAAAACAATGTAATACGTGAAATAATATTTACAGCATTCATATAACAAAAAAACAACACTACTATATTTGAATTGTTATTTAAATCATATGCGTGACATGATTTTTGTTTACAACAAATCTATTGTTTTAACAAAGCTGAACAGACTTTGGAAAACATTGTATGTAAAATATTAGAATATGCGGCGTTTATTTTACTTACAAATTAAATGTTTGTATTTGAACAAATTTTAGAACAATATACAATACATATGAATGAAAATAAATAACGCGTGACAAATTCTAAGTTAAACAATATTCTCACAGGCAATTAACATTTGATGTTTTCAACGACAGTTTAACATGCAATGTGATCTTTAAAAAAATCACAAATGCTGTTGTTATGTTTAATGCGTATATATTATTAATATAGAATGTGACAGTATTTTAGTTCCATAATATTATTATTATTGTTATTTGTGCCGAGTACTAATTTTTTTATCTCCTAACATTTTAAGTATAGCCATTATACTCTATAAATTATTTTTTTTGTCATTTTTATTTCATAATATATATTTGAATCCGATTGAAATATTCACATTTAAAATTGCATTATTTACAAAATGGTATACAATTATACATAATTTTGAAATAATAATTCTTTTTCATTCATTTGGAATACCTCAAAATTTGCTTTTCATATATAAGTTCAATGCTTAGATACCATATGAAATGTACTAAAATATTTTTGTATTTCTATCCCGAGATCATTTGAAAATTTTAAAGTTACATAATGGTTTGTTTCTTTTGTTCTTCGGCACGTTTAATTTATTTACTATTTAAAAAAAATTGAACATATTTTGTTGTACGTGTAAATTGATCTTTGTCAGTTAATTTTTAAATGAACAATCCTTCCGTGTATTAATACAATAGAATCTTGTATTAAATAAATATTTGTAGAAAAAAATTGATTATATAAATTAGTCTAAATATGGGTTAAAAACCAACAATACATTATTAGAATATAGGTACATTAGAAAATTTACAAAAAATTATAATTTTGAATTTTGCACATATTTCCGACAGAAGTGACAAATATTTAATATTCATGTGGGTAATTAACTATTGACAAACATAAAACTAATTTCTGTTTTTCACTTCCAAAATGCATTGCAGACATCTTGAGTTACCTTATGAAGTAATTTGTGTTGCTTACAGTTGGCATCACTGCATTGATGATGAGGAGAGTGGAAGACTTGTTGTACAATTATCACATTTATTATTTTCTGCTCACGTTGTCTTTGGGAATACTATAGGCATATCTTTTCTGTGAAATGATAATAGCAGCATACTGATAACTAAACTATTTCAAAATAAGTTTGATTTAAAAAATTACCGGAAAGAGAGTCATAAGGAAATGGTGATCATCTAAGGTGAATAGAATGCTAATATTAGGAAAATAAATAGTACGTTAAATACTGGTTCTAGAAAGTATTTGTACCAACAAACATCCAATAAACTAGACTAAAACAAATAACACAACAAATCCAAACATTCATTGTACAAAATGCAACAGACCAGAAAGAGTACAGAACTACAGCCAATGGAAAGTCCGAGCAATTAAAGAATCCAAAGTCAGTGGTGTGTTTAAATTGATTTTATCTTAATTTGAAAAATATTTTGAGAAATATTTGAACTACTTACTATAACTAAATTTAATATGCAATAAAATGTATTTTTGTATTGGAGGTACAATATGGCAGATATATTGAAAAAGAAGAAAAAAGTACAATATCGTACTTAGAATATTATAAAAAATGAAACAGCGCTGTCCAAATATCTTTGCTGATGAATATGTTGTAATAGTATATTTGAAAGGTTTCATTTATAGTGTTTCTAATAATAAAATGTGTTTAGTTCTTCAATATGATGAAAAAATATTATTAGTTAATTACTTTATAAATATATATATATATATATATTTATAAAGTAATTAACAGTAATTAACCGTAAGTAACATAATTTTATTTTTATATCTTTAATAGATATATCTTTTAATTTTCTGTTCGTCCGATGCAGAACAATCCATGGTCAAGGTCTCGATAAGGTTTTTGTTGAGTGTGATCAACATATGTGGCTTCTTGGACCACGTAATTTTCCTGCCGGTATAATTGCCTCTAGTGGTTCTGATTGGCTAACCTTAAATTACGCCTTTGTCAGCTATGTTGTCCACTCAGATGACATGCTCATCACCGGACTAAAAGCTTATTTTAAAAATGCAATTTTATCAGCAGAAGTAAGTATTGACAATTTACACTTTTACACGTAATATACAATATATATAAATTGTTACATAAGTAATATAAAACTTAAATTTTACATTAATATTTTAAATTAATATAGATTATATATCCGTTAATTATTAAACACAAATATATATAGAATGATGACACAGATAATATTTACATTTGTAAATAATTTGTTTGTTTAAGATACATCAAATATGATAAATAAAGACCAATTTAATAGATTGTTTGAATAACGAAATACATTTTTACTAAAAATATTAGTATAATAGGTATATACATATAATAATTTTATAAACATTTAAATATCCTAATATTCAATGATAACACTAAACCTAGAAATTATGACAAATATTTTTTATGAACAAGTTATTTATATTAATCTAAGCAACAGTTTGACGAGATATTTTAATAATAATACTGAATATGGAAATAACAATTTCTATATTATTTTTATCAAGTATAAATTTGTTGATCTTTCAGTTTGTAACTTTATCGCGAGCTGTAATCCATATACCATTTTTAATTACTATTTAATTTCATAATAACATTTGACAGCGTGTTCTATTTTATTATGTAAAGCAAAAAAAATCATTTGTAAAGAAACTTTGATAATAAAAATATGATTTAATACACAAGAAATGTATAAAATTGAATTATATATAAACATTACAAATATCATTTTATCTCTGCATTTTAAATAATTGATCAAACGAATAGAAATTATGTTTTTAATGAAATTCACGCTCACTTTAGTTTCAATTGTTGATTTCATTATTAGTTTCAATTACACTTATCTATAAAAATAAAATAATAAAAGATAGCTCAATACTGTGAAAGTTGTAATCATAATTATAAATTTAGAAATAAAAAAAGAGCTATCGGCAAAATTTCTATTCACATTTATAGTGAAGAGCATATTTTCTGAGAATATATTTGTATGCCTATATGGATTTAATTTCAATTCAAAAGTTGAACACAACTTCTGCTTAAAAAATAAAATAAAATTGGCGTACAATATTAACTGGTTAATTCTGTTTTAGGCTTTTTTCCACATGACTCTCCGAAACTCTGTGTTTTGTAACACCGTCATCAACAGTAACCTTCACGTTATTAATTGGAAACGCTCAATTGGATGCAATTGCCAAAGAAACAGTGTTGACTGGTGCGGTTGTTCTCCAAATGTGTTTCGTCATCAGCATGATTTGAAGAGTCTTGAAGCTGCTAAGCGACATGCGGAGTTCTTTGCACGTAAATTTGATGCTACAATTGATGTCAGTGTGATCAACTGGGTTGAATTCAATTATCATAAAATTAATGTTAGAGGTAACTCACAAACTGTTCCATAACTTTATTTTTTCTTAATAAGATCTAATTTGATAATTTTTCATTACGAGTCGATTTAAAAGAACGTTTTTAGCATTCACAATTATTGTATCAATTGTATATAGTATTTTTTCTTTTCTTCAGTTCTTCATATTAACAATATCAGACATTCTTTTTGGCCACGAAAAATCAGTCAGAACAAATATTTAGAGTTTAAAACGTATACACATAAATATAGAATATCAGTATTATGACATTTTGATGATCTTAATTCCGCTTCAAAAAGACTATATTCTACAAATAATTAATTTATTTGCTCGTTTAATACTTTTTCATTGTATTGATTAAATTCAGACATGGTGAGCTTAGACAGTCACTGGGAGAACATTTATTCATCGCAATGGGACATTGGATTCGGTTGGGACGTCTATCGCACGGGATTCGAATCGCTTGCACGTCTCAGCAAAAGTCTAGCTTTAGGAGACCGAGATATGAAGCGTCGCGATACTGCGTCCTGTGCAGACCAGTTGTGGTCGTTGACTGATGTTACTGCCCTCTTCCAGCTGGACACGCTGACAGGTCTTCTGGTGACGAGTCAGGTTGGTCAAAAGGAGGATGGGATGGTGATAGAGACGCTCATGCAACTCAAAAATAAAAGATTCTCAAGATACAAGCTGTATAAAAGTTACGCCAAGACATTGGAAATGGCAGCCATTATAGATAGCCTAATTGGCTTTGAGGTGAGGATTGTTAATAGAATATTTTTCGAAAAAAACATAAAGGTAATTATTGATATTCGACTGTAGTTGTAATCAATAGAATTAATTGATTTACTTTCGACAAAATAATGACTCCGCAGGATATAATTAGCATAGATTCTGAATATACATGTAATTGCTTGCTTTCGTGAATTGCAGGTTAAAATGTATGCAAAAAGTTTTTTATTCAAAAATTAGAAAAATAATTGAACATATTTACTAAAATGTCTATATTTGTTCTTACCAGGTTGGCGTCAATTGTGATCCAAAAGAGTTCATTTTCCGTGACTATTCTCATCTTATCGGCAGTACAAGTTCAATCTCCATTTCAATAACATGGTCGAAAGGACCTCCAATTAAATACGTTGAATTTCACTTTTTTAATCCCAGTAGCACCTATGTATTCCAACAACAAGTCGTGGTAGAGACCAAATATGTTCCTCAGTGTTTTACTCCTCAAATTGCTTCGCCTTTGTCACCAGGAGAATGGAGAGTTGTGCTCGTTTATAATCATAATCAACAGTCGATCCAACTGGCCGAGAATACTTTCCTGGTCATACCAGTAGCCTATCACCGTGGTTCTCCCATTGTTGATGGCAACGTGGCATCCACAATAAACCATCATGTTGGCAAGAAGAAGAAGAGTGAGGACCCTTCAAATTGGGTAGGAACTCAACTA
>JAUZND010090705.1:0-15195 GCA_034780555.1 Coelogynopora nodosa
TTGAGAAAGCGGGAAGCAATCCCATCCGGCCCCTCAGCCGCCTTTGCCTTTGATTGGTCCAGTGCACAGCTCAACTCCGCTAAAGAGTATGGGCTACACTCTTCCCCTTCAGGCCCATGACGAAGAGCCTCCCTATTCAGGTGGAGCGTAACTCCCAGTATCTTTATCTCGGTGACTCTCTTGATGTTAGGTAGTTTAGGGATTTCTTCTGGTATGACCCGTGCTCTAGTCACTATCATTTCCATTGATTTGTTTTCGTTCAGGCATAGGTTGTTAAGAGATGCCCACTTCTTGATGCCAAGTATTTCGGGTTCGCGCGTGCTGTGATTTAAGTCCTTATAAGGTAAGTGTCGTTGGCGTATTTACTGATCGTGTTTTCGTGATGTTTCGGTTTTAGGTCGGAAGCTGTGATGACGAAAGCAGTTGGGCCAATGGCGGAGCCTTGAATAATCCCCGCATTTATGATTTTTGTTGTTGATGTGGTGTTAAGGAATTTAAGGCATTGGACATGGTGGTCGAAATATTTTACAAATCAAACCCTAAAATTATGGTTTATATATATCACAATTGTAGATATGGCAGATATGTTTATATTTAAAATAATTTACATATATATTTTTTATGCAACCAATAACTTATAAAATGTTAATCATTAATACTATTTTTTAAATTACTTTATAACATTTTCAATGAATCTTAAAATTGTCCAAAACATAAACGAAAAAAAATTGTTGCGGAACAGAGTACCAAATTATGCCATCATTGTTATCAATCCAAGTCACCAGATAAAATTGAGAATACTTTATAATCTCAACATAGCACGTATTTCTAATTTAATATTAATCCAATACAAAAACATTACATTACAAATGTTTGTAAACATATTGAACAAATGTTAACCATTATTGAAAGTATTAAACAGCTAAATATTTAATTTGCTACATACAGTATCAACATATAATAATAATAATAATAATATTTGTATAACAAACACCAGGATTGAGAAGTTATAATGGTTCAAATGAAAATTTTATTTTTAAATAGTACATAAGTAATAAGATATAATATTAATGTACAAAAATACATTTAGTACAGTAGTTAAATGTTTACAATAATTTACAATAATGAACATATTAAAAAAAAATCATGAAATTGTTTGGAGAACTTATTTGTAAAATAATTTGCAAAACAATGAACAACTTTTAATATTTTTATAAACATGTAAGTAGTCAATCTTTAAAAAATATTTTTAATTAATTGATTAATGTTTGTTCTAATTAATCCTTTCCTTTGTTATATGTATCTAAACATTTTATTAAATTGTTATTAAACAAGTATACTAAAGACATTTATAAATGTTTAATATATATGTATATATAATTAAAAATTAATGCAAAAGATTAATAATAATTGTATGTCAAATCTCTAAATAAAATATTTTTTATTGATGAACTCAATTTGAACACATATATAATACCAGTACCTATACAAAAAATCTAGCGTTTTCTTATTTTCTATTTTTATTTTCTTATTGCTAACATAACCTACCTCCATTAAATTAATTGTTACATAAATTAAAAAAAGAATAGCCCGGCCACCATCATCATGTAAATATAACTTTTATGTTAAAATTTATAAATACTATTGTTTTATGTGTGTTAACACAGTTAAAGATATTAAACCAAATTGTATAATTTTTAAAGTATTTTATCCTATTTCTTTTCATGCAGGGAAAATTAAACATGCGTGTCAGTATAACAGACATTGACCTTTCTGAACATGACAAAGTTGATGAAATACATAGTGTACTTCAATTATCAAAGGAACGAGTAAGGAAAAGTATTCAAGGTCAACGGTCAACGTAAGCTCTTGAGATATATTTACTACATGTTGTCAGCTGTTAATAGAACAGCTGTATCCAACATGCTCGACAATGGTATTTTCTGAATGGGGACATAAATAAAATTATTTAAGGATTTTCCGACGAATCTTTCTAAAATAACAAGTAAAGATTGTATCAAAAACTATAATTTTAATATAATAGACACATGTATTGCACAAATTAATAATTAATTAAAATGTTCTGTGAATAATATCTATCAATTGCTTTAATAATACATTTATATACAGAATACTATTTAAATTACAGAGTATATTTTTTATTCAACATTTTTTGCGTGGTGAAAATGCTATCAAAATTCACAATGTAAATGTAAAACACAAAGAAAATTTGAAATGTAATAAAAAAATAAAATGCTATTATAACGATGATGTTTTATTAATATATATACTCTATATATACAATATATATATAATATTTAAATAACAAGTTTGCGCAAAAGTAAACAAAAGTATAAAATTATTCCTATATAGTGTACACATTTTTAGTAGTAAAACTATAATAAAGATTTAAAATCAATATAATTGTTATATATTTATATTTAATAAAGAAATATTATTTTATAATATTTTATTTATATTATATTTATATATTTGTATAAATGTTCTACTATGTATATCATTTATAATATAGAGTTTATGAATAATTATTTGCAGAAAGTCATGTACATTGTATAATTCTTTTAATATTATCAGTATCATATTATCTTTTTATTATAAGTTTGACATAGGCCTAATGTAGTCAATTAAGCGTTATAAATAATTATTATTATTGAAATTCTACAGTAATAGTTGCCTGTGTAAAACTTTCATTCAGATTTTGGAAAGTGAAACCAATTCACACGCTTATTTTGAACTTGTTCTAAATCTGCATATAATATACGACTCTGTATAATTTTCAACTATAAATTGCAATAATATAATGCTAATATACGTCATGATATTATGGATTATTATACATTAATTAATTATATACCCTTATAAGATAGTATAAATATAAAAATCTAAGGTCTAGTCATCTTTTGTCTTTTGTTTAGGTACTTATGTTTTTACTCACTTTTAGTTTTCTAAATTCAATATTATGCTAGTTTTATGTTTTTCAGCACTTTCTATCAGTTATAATAATAACAAAAATGATATAATCATAAACACAATTTATAGCCATAACACTATTGTTCGTAGAGTTAAAATTGCATAGACAATTATCAATACAATTATACTGAGCTCGCGTAGCGAATAAAATTTTTCTTTGTATGAATTTTGAATACAATAACACATTGGTATTATAATTATTTAAAAACTTTACTACATATTACAGTTCTTTTAGTTATCACAGTTACAACCTTTTAAACTAAGCTTACAAAATGCAAATAATAAAAACATTAAATTTACTCTGAAAGTAATGTTTTGGATTGTAATATATTTATATAAATGAGCAGAAAATAAATATTGGGATTTCAATCGCCATAAACAACTGTATTTCTATATTAAATTATTTTTCAAAGTGAATTTCATAATTGAATTCTACTTGAAAAACTTTACAATACAGTTATTCAACATTTTGTAATACGTTGTTTCATTTCATGGGTTTGTAAATTTATATTTAAAAATGAAAGTTTTTATTTACATATTACATATATAGGTAATGTTAACATTTTATGGACAGTTAAGTGAGATTAGCTGTATTGATTGATTCCATTATTAGTTCTAACCTTTACATTACGTTGATCAAATTCATTCATTTAGCGATATTAAAATTATATATGTTTTCAGGGCGGTTTTATTTCAATTGACTTGTTTAATTCGCATACTTTGAGTAATTTTAGTTTTCTCTCTGTTTATGAAAGTTTTTTGCATCTGAATTTTTGTGACTTAAAATATTTCTGTTTTATTTCTTGTTAAGATAATATATTTTTGAAAATATAAAGGGGCATTTTTGTTGGAAAAATGGCAGTAGTTCAAATATTCAATTAAAAAATTAAATAGCAGTTATTCATTTTAAACAATATTGTTATTAAAAACTCAAGATTTCGGTAAATTCTTTATCGCGGTTTATGTTTTCACCGGAAACTTAAGTTTGTAATAACGAAAATTCTTATTCATTTAATATTTTTTGGTATTTTTATCATCAATTTTACAGGTATTTCAGACATATATACATATACTGTAAAAAAATAAAAGTTTAAACATTTTCCGACAACTCAGTGCAGTACACTAAGATTTTGAACTATAAATGAATACACGTTGTTCTTGATATATGTAATTTTAAATCAAATAAATATGCTATATAAATTTAAAATGATACCTTTAAATAAAGTTTGTTTAATATTGAATATTTTATATAATATTTATTTACCTTTTCAAATATTTATGTATCGTTTACTAATTACTAGACAAATCCAAAATATTTGAAAATAACGCTGAATTGATGAATAGCCTATACTCATGATACCCGCATGACGAGATGACTTGTCATATTAACAGGTTAAGATTGTATACGCTAGCTCAGTTGGTTTAGCTTAGGATGCCTTAAAACTAAAATATATATTTGCAACTATCAATATTCTGTTCCAAAAATTATTACTGATTCATTATATGTATACTAATAACTATATTCATCTATCATATTTAGACTTGTCGTCGAATCTTGGTTTTCATGTCAAACGGACTGGTTTGGACCTTTATGTCAGACAAACTGTACTGCAAACAAGAATTATGCATGCAATGAATCTACAGGAGCGATCATATGTAAACCAGGTGAATTACAGAGAAAACCATTACAATTATGCTAAAATGCATTGCTTTGTTTTAATTAAACTTTAATTCTTTGTATTCTTTAATTAAATTCTTTAATATTAAACATAACAACGTAATAAGTAGAAAAGTCAAGTATTAGTATTATAGAAAATATAGTTAGTATATGATAATTCAATAAAATGTTAAAGTTATTTGGTGCTGTTGTGTCGAATATGTGCAGTAAGAAAGTTTTGGCATGTGAAAGCATTTAGTGTACTTTACATTTGTTTTATTGCATTTCTATTATTCACAATAATTGCACTTGCCATGTTTGCATTGTTGAACAACCAATAATCTGGAAGAGTATATATAAGCCGCTGGAGGTTGCAGAATTTTGTTGCTGATTGTTGCAGATGCTACACTCTGGATGTAAATACATCTCGAACCATGTAACAACAAATTACATAAACTTCATAAAACATGTAACAAGAATATGGGACCAACTTTGTTGAGAAGTGTCAACCAATTTGGTCAACTATATCAACAACACTTTTTCACAATAACCACATCTTGTTATGATCCAAAATGATTGGAAACTTGAATTTTGGCGTACTCTCGCGAATGTGCTTTAAAACTCTTCTTAAGAGAGCGCAATAACATTTTCTTTTCTTTTTTGGAATGTATATAGTTTACTATCAAGGCGTCTCCTTGCTCATCTAACCGGTCAGTTATATAGTTGATCCTAAGAGATTTTGAATTGTTCCTTTTTTAGTGATGAATTAGCCCATTCTAAGCAGTGTTATGTTTTGGCGCTTAAATTTTCGTGCCAATGATAATAATGTATTTAATGATAATAATCATTTTAATGTATTTCTATCAATATTGAATGTCTTTTATATGTATAAAAATTAGAATCATACATAAAACAAATAAATACTTTTATTTTGCAATATTAAACGCATTAGAACAATAGATTAAATCAGTAAGAAAAAAAATTACAAGCTAAAAATGTCGGTAAAGTTGTATATCCAACGTCTTCAAAGTTTTTATTGCGATAACTAGGCATGCCACGGCGCTAACCAATAGGTCAGCGGTTCGAGCTTCGCTATATGATATAGACCATTATATTTGCCTCATGTGGCAGGTGGTAAGACATACTAAAAGCTAAATAAAGTCTACCTTTGTAGGCCTATATATAAATATATAAGTATAATTCAACTTAAAATATATATATCAACATCTATTGTTTATATGTCCAATGCGCTAACAAATGTCAACCCCTCATGATGCCAATGATGCCTATGAAGAGCTGTAACTCTCTTGCTTGAGCGAGAACCTGGCCTCTTATCTTCTAGATAGCCTATAGATGAGCAGTAATTCATAAGAAATGAACTAATTATTAACCCTCCGTAACATTTGTATAGGATTTTACACAAAAGGGTAAAAAAAACACTTCAAAATAAAAGGATGCAGCAACATAAATGTTTCAAATTCTAACGATTAGGTTTTGTTTCAAAAGTATAAAGTGGTTCTTTCATTACATATTGATATATTATGTGGTAATATGCGTTTACGTATATACAGTTTTTTTACTTTTTTAATATACAGTTACTTTATAAATAATATCTTCGAGAAACAATAATATTAATAAAAACACATAATTATTATTTATTTAAAATGTAAATGGTGTAACAATGATAAGTAATTAATATCCCAGCTAAAAATGCAGTCCATTTTATTTAATTATATAGGAAGATTGTTTATTGATTATCTATGTGTATAGTTATATTTAAAATTTATGGAATTTACTAATTTAAACTAAACATATATTTATCGGTCGTTCTCAATATTAGGACTCGACAAAAAAGACCTAGGAGAATTTGTCATGTTATATAAAATATTTTATACAAAATAAAAAGGAAAGAATAATTGAGGATCAATTTATATTAACTTAAATTATGTTCTGGCACTCTACTGTTCATAGTAAACTGATATTGTTCTGACACTCTTCGTACCTAGTAAACGGCGGTAGAAATGGACACCATCCTGAATTCCCAAGAAGAATTCAGCAAGAAGAACTTTGAACACTTTTGATATACACTTTACCTATATGAATTATATTTTGTATCAAGAAATATGCATAAAACAATAATTTTTTGGTGTAATTATGAATTTATTTGTGAAATAATGTTAATGTAACATTTCGTTATCAAATATGGTAAATGTTAACTTTTTCTGAGATCTTAATTGAAGGAAGTCTAATTTTCAATTCTGTGTGTTAAAGCTTCCAGCCTGAGCTAATATGAAATAAAAATAATTCTTAACTTGTTATCACTATGTTGCAACACATTTCTAATATAAAGTTTGCATAATATAGCGTGGTAATATCAACAATTTCATAAATGTTGACATTTTTATCAAAAAATAGATAAAAAATTATATAACTATTCTTGTTGTATTACATTTTTAAAATGACAAAATGTAATAAATTAATTAAATTTTTAAATATATGAACTTACTTATTGTATTAAATGTATATAATATAACTTAATAAATTATTTTCATTATTGAAAAATTATTAAAAAATTTAACAACAATATTATTTAACATTTATATTGAAAAGTATATATACAAGGTTATGTTGATATAGTTTTACACGTAGTTTTTTTGACTGTTAAGAAGTTTAACATCAACATTTTCAACTGTATATGATCCAGAAAAATATAGTAAAACTAGATATTATTTTTACAAGAAATATTTAATCATACTAAAAAATTGTTTTTGTCTCAAAAAAGCTTTTTCTGGATTAAAGTGTGACGTTGCTATAACCGTCTGTGACTACAAGCCATGTTTAAACGGTGGAATATGTCGAACGACAACAACTTATAACATTGCTGGCTACAGTTGTACTTGCACTAGTAATTATTCTGGCGTCAACTGCAGTAATTACAACACAAAATTTCCAAACCTTGACACCACAGAAAACCCTTACATCACAAAAAATACTTACATTACAAAAGACCTTATCATCACAAAAGTCCCTATCATCACAAAAGTCCCTATCATCACAAAAGTCTCTATCATCACAAAAGTCCCTATCATCACAAAAGTCCCTATCATCACAAAAGACCCTATTATTACAAAAAATCCTGATAATAACATTTCTACTGATATCCGAACTCGTCCACAACCGCCTACTCTATGCAATAATAATCGATGCCAAAACGGAGGAACTTGTAAGATGATATCCAACACTATTTATTGCGAATGTACAGCACAATTTTATGGTAAGTTAATTAACATATATAACATTTTCATATACAATAGGTTAGTAGAGATTCATATACATGTTTATAAAATAAAAATACGTTTAATAATTATTGAGCTTTATAATTCACTATCTCAGGATGTTTGGGGCGACGAAAATTAAATTATTTAATATCACTCTTAGTCAAATCAGTCTATTGCTAGCAAGGTGTTTAGAATATCAATAGGCGAGTGTTTGTGGGACTATATTTAGAGCTAGGGATATAATATGATCAACGTAGATTGTGTTCAATATTATTATGAATTCACTGGGAATATATTATTCTATATACACATGTGGCATTGAGAAATATTGGGACCACACCCCCCCCCAACTTTTTTTAGTTATAAAGTTTTAAAGCTGAAGATTTTTTTATAGTTTGCACTTTGGTTTGTTTAATTATTATTTAACTAGTTTAGTTTGTATCTTTATGTAATTAACTTTATCTAAGCAATCAAGTATAGTATTTGCGTTAATAGTTTTTAAATATTAAAAAAATATAAACTATGGTTTTTGTGTTTTCTCTCAGGTTTATATTGTCAATTTTTACATTCTATTTGCTATTCAAATAATCCTTGCCTTAATGGGGGCATATGTTTCACTCCTGTCGACGACAGGAGTAAATACAAGTGTGTATGTACATCAAATTTCAAAGGAAAAGATTGTGAGAAGCCAGTTTGTCCTATTTGTCAACATGGAGGTCATTGTACGGATTCAAACAATGTTGCTAAGTACGTCCTGTCTATTTTGGCAAAATGGTATTAAAAAGTAATTTAATTGGATTGCATTTTCTAAATAATCAACATTTTTAGACATTACTTATACGTTTTTAACATGAAAAACTTTATTTGAATTGCAGATGTGAATGCATAATTGGATTTTCGGGAGAATATTGTGAAACAGTAGGTTTTTTTAAAAATTAAAATGGTGTGATATTTATTTTGTTCTTTTTACACTGACTTTCAAATTGCAGAAACGAATTTAAATAAAATATTTGCGTATCTATAAATGTTACACAGTTATGATCCCTTCATTTTGAATCATAATTACATTGACATTATAAAACATTTAACAATGGATAATATTTATTTTTACAGGAAAAAAAGTTTCCTGAATTTTCCAGTAAATGGATTTCCTGAATTAACCCTTAAATTTGAGTGTTTATTTATTGTTTATTTGGGTATTAATAGTTTTGCTTTCTTAATATGTGAGTATCAAATAAGTTGTTTATTGAAATATAATATTTTTGTCCCACGATGTTTTGTTTAAAATATTTCATAATATATAGGTCTAACAAAACTAACAGAAATATTAGAGATACTTGTTACTTATGCCATTCATTAATTTGTCGACGTATGTTAGAAACTACGATATAAAAAGAACTATGTAAGCGTTATTAAAATTTGAAAATAATTTGTTATATATAATTTATAGCTTTTAATTTAATTTTTTATATTTTACTTTTCTTTATGGAATAAAAATAATATATTTTTAAAATTTATTTTTCTGATTGTGTTGTTAACATTTAATTTTATTAAAAGAAATATTTTTATATTTCAGAATAATTTGTTATGGTTGTTAATGCTGCTCATACTTATTATACCAATAATTGTGCTGATTGTTATCTATAAAACCAACAAGTTTGTTTGAATTTATTTGCATATACTAATGTTATAATAAGATTTTAGTAGTTAGATAGCCAAGTGTGTAGAACTAATACCCACATTTTTTGTCACTTGATAGATTACAAAACTTAACAAATTCAATTTATAGACGATTTTATAAAATGAAACCTATTTGAATATATCGTGTGGTATATTGTACATTTTGAAAAAGCTTGCAAGTACTTTGTGTTCCAACAAATAAAATATTTCTGAAATTATATTTAATAATGACAAGACTAACATCTTTAGGCGTACATTTAGTTAATGTACAACAGTTAGAAATCTTAAATTTTGGAAAGTTAAAAAGGTGTTTTAAGTTTACTGTTTTCTAAAATATTTCAAATTATTTCGTTTTCATAAAGAATATTAATTGTTTTTTAAATAAGAATTCGGGTTTAAATTTGTGTTACAATATTTCTCTCAAATTTAAGTAAATCAATAAATTTTTAATTGAATCAAACAATGTTCGCCATTTTGTCATAGCTATATAATGTGGTAGCTACATTTTCGTGTTTTTTATTTGTAGAAAATGAAATATTTTAATAGTACTGTATATATCGTCTATTTCAGAAATACTTTGGTGGTTACATTAAAACATTAAAATATATTATGATTTCCCATCATGATTACAAATTATTAATTACTTATTATTATGGTACTTAATTTAGTTATTTAGATATTACATTTTATATTCAATAAAAAAAAAAATATTATATATGTATATATACCATTTGATCATTTTAAGAAATATATAACTGTTTCAATTTTTTTGAGTATTTATTTTAACTTGAATTATTTTAGAACTATTTTAATGTGAACTAACTATTAACATTTATATTAGAAATACTAGGAATTATTTTTAATATGTTAAAATAAATAAACTACCCCTACTAATTAAGTATTTGTAATATAATAATATATACTTTGATTTATAACTAATTTAATTGAGAAAACTTTATTTTCAGAAAAAAAGATAAAATATAAACAATTCACAATATTATTTGTAATATGCTGCATATTATTATGAATATTTTGAACAAAAATAAAGTATCTCTTTAAAATTAATCAATACGTACAGATGATCATACGAATCCTAGGAGTGTAAATACATACTTTACACATCATGATATACATATCATGAATTAACTACTAAAAATGTTTATATGTAGATATTTTAATTGTATTATAAATATACATTTTATTTAACATTAAACATTATACATTGAACTAGTGTAATAAATGGTTAATTATATTTCAACCCATTTTAGAAGCTTGTTGTATCGTGAAAATCGTGGTGAAGATATTGTTTTAACATTGAAATAAATTCGTCTGCTGTAAGAGTTATGCCTACAAAGTAAGATCATATAAATTTAATAGTGTGTCTTCTATAACTTTAACATTACTTTAACATTGTATTAGTTACATTGTATACATTACATTACATTAGCTGTCTTTACTTAATTATTTATTAGTTTAAGATTCAGGTATGGCAAATTGTAACATAGAAATTCAAATAAAAGCACCGTTTAAAAAAGATTGTTTGTGTCCTTTTGAAGTCAAAGATTATTATTGAGTCTTTCAGAAAAGTTGCACGCAGGCCAACCCATTCAAAACATTTGAGACTGTGAAACTAGCTGATTAAGGGATAAATAATGCCTGTAGTCACTGACTGGCGGTTTGGATGCCAAACCGTCTTTGATCAGAACCGACTGACATGCTTATGTTTGTGGATGATTTCGGAGCTTTTAAAATTATGTTTTTAACATTTGTGGTGATACTGTTTAAACAGGTAGACATAAAATAATAATTTCTTGACATTATTTGATTTGTAAAGGTTAGAACATGAGGATATGATCAGTGCGTTTCATGCCGGCTATCACCTCAGGTCGATGTATTTTGAAACAATTGTCTCCCAGTTTGCCAACACTTTCAGTTTGCCAACAGTCCGAACTCACCCACATTCCCTGTTCACCCACACTCTATCCAGTTCACGCAAACTTTTCCGGTTTAATCATTTTCACAAAACTAAGAGAGCATAAACAAGGAATGAATAAAAAGAGAGAAAGGTTATAATATTCCATATATTATTGAGAAAGAAGAGGCAAACAGTAGAGGACGAACTAGTAACATCATCAGCATTGTTGCATCGTTATGTATAATTCCGACAAGTGTGGGTGAACTGGGAATGTGGGTGAATACAAGTACCGATCATTTTGATTTCAAGAGAGATTCCAAATAAGACAAGTATCATGGGAAGTCTGATTGTTTTCACTATAAAAAATTATAATATGAAGTTGTGTAAATATATTAATTTATTTGTAATTAAAAACCGAAAAACTCAAAATTATGGTTTTGAGTTATGTCCTGATATTTTATTTGAGACTAAATTTTGTTGAATGTGATTGTTATGCAATATGTGCGAGTTAATCTATTAATTCTATTAAATCAAAAAGAGTCTATAAAATTCTGAAAATTAAACAAAAAGGTAAGCTATCAGATTAAATTATGAACGAGAAAAACAGTATATGTAAAAGGAACTTATGTAATACTACTTTATCAAAATAAAATAATACCTTTATTTTAATGTTCAATATAAAAAAAGGTTTATCAGTGCAGAATATTATTAATCGTTGTATTTTTTTATATTATATTAATCAGTATGTTAAACATATGTTAGTTAAATTTATTATTGTAGTTAATAAGTTTAGCTTTTTTTAAGTATATATTTTTAAAATTTACTTTTTATTAATATAAATTTTACAGCAGTATATATAATGTTTGATTTTGAGACGGCCAACATGTTATTTTCATAATTCTCTGTTATGAATGCAGAAAGCTGCCTATGTCATGTATAATTATACAATACGTGAACAAATGTAATGAGCATATTAAATGATTAAGCTATGCTAAATTATAGAAATTGATTATTTGCAGTTTAGAACAAGAGGAAATATTCATTGAAGAAGATGAGATTCAAACATATCAGAATTTTTCGGAGTGTTTTTACAGTAACATAAACAACATTTTTAACAGGAATATTTTATAACTTTAAAAAAAACTGCTGTGCAGTGTTGGAAAGAGATGTATATCTTTCATTATATATATATCTAACTATTATGTATATGTTTTGTGTCTTTTTATTAATAATATCTATATTATTGCATATTACATAATATTTTGAAATATATAAACATTTATTTAATATAATGATTATTACATTAGATATAATGCACCTATATACACAACTGTATTATATAATTTGCAAGTGTATCTACAGTATATATTTATATGTTTAATAATTTATAAATATCATTTTCATAATTATCTACATCTATCTTAATTTTTATGTATTTGATTTATACGTCCAAATTAATTACATCTTCATAACATTATTTATCATTAAATACTTACAGATGAGTTAATATATATTGTAATAATTATTATTCAAACACTAAATTGTCAAATTTAACAAGCTTTATGTTTCAATTACTGAAATGAAATGTGTTATATCATCGTACAATATCTATAATCATCCTAATTATATATAATCATCATAACTAAATAATATACAAAATATATTATTTAAATAAATACTAAATTATCTGTACACAAATTAAAAAAATTAAATAGATAAATAAAATAGAAGTTACATAATGAATTATTTGCCACAATGTATTGTCTTAATCACTATAACAAATTTATGATGATCACCCTTACAATTTTAATTGATTTTCATGCTTTCTTGCAAAATAGTATATCTACATTTATTAAAAGTGTCAATATTTTATTGAACATATTTTACACATTGTCATTATTAAGTGTTTTACAATATTATAATATTTAAATAATACAAGTATTACATGTATTACTATAATCACTGTAACAAATTTATGATGATAACCCTTCCAATTTTCATTGATTTTCATGCTTTCTTGCAAAATAGTATATCTATATTTATTAAAAATGTCAATATTTTATTGAACATATTTTACACATTGTCATTATTTAGTGTTTTACAATATTATAATATTTAAATAATACAAGTATTACATGTATACTATAATTTTGATTTATAAATTATTAACAATTTATTAAAAACTTGATACTTTATCTAAAAAATATGTTTATGAATTGAATCATAAGGATAATACAAATATATATTTTTAATAATTAAAAAATAGTATTTATTACAATATTTGTTATCAAACAGGGTTGTAAAATATAGGATTGCAAATATATGAAAATAAAAAACGTTCAACTCAATTTATTAAAGTCATTATAATTTTCATCTTAAATGTATATATAATAATAATTGTTTTTATAATATCTTAAAAATAGTATTAATTAGGAATTGTGAAAGCTCCGATATAAACAAAATGATATAAGCATAAATATTATATAACGATAAGATAATATACATGTATAACTTTTTAGTTTAAATAATTTGAGATTAATCTATTTGTATATTCAACTGTTCATTTCTTCACAATTTTATTAAAAAGTACAAACTTTCATCACTTTGTTGACGGAATATTATTTTAAAAATATTATTTGCTTGAAATATTTCCCGTGCTTTTAACATTCAACATATTATTGATATATTTATATTAGGAATTAGGTAACTTTAATGTTATCTTACGCTTTCACAAGTTTAAAATATAATTATTTTAAACAATACATATAGAGATTCTACCGTTATACAAATATATATATTATACCGCTAATAAATTAAGAATGGTGTAATCAACATGACATTTTTTAAAGAATTGTTCTAACAATATTTAGGTTCACACGGTGTTATTAAACATAAATACATTAAAAATACTATTAAACGTGCTTCTGGGTAAAGTCATGTATTTAACAGAAAAATAGAGATGTAATATAGTCAAAACAAAATCTAAGTATAAATACAAAAACGGGAAAATTCGTCCGTTAAGTTCTCCCCAGAGGGGATCCACACAAAAGAAAATGCTTGCAACGGGCAAGTAACAATAAATATTTAAAATAATTGTTCGCTCATGTGCGGGGTTTGCGCAGTGATAAAATGACCGTGTAAGCGTCTGAAAGAATGGTGTTTCCTTGACCTGCCAGAGTGATGGCCAAATAGGCACGTATAACTCAACAAAAAATTGGTGAGTACTATGGATAGATACAATTAAAAACGGTAAGTTGATGCGGAGGATGGCTAACATATCTATAGTAGCATCTACTGTCCAGAACACATTGGATGACGGCGACTGATAAGGAGGATGCCAGGAAATATGTTATATAAAAAAGGAGTGACTAGGGATCCACTGGAAGTCCACAGTGCCATCTACCCGCATCGAAAAAGATCTTACTGAACCCTTAAGGACGAAGTAAACTCCGCACCCCTCAACCGCCGGGTTGCCACAATGGTCAGATTTTCATCTGACCCACTCGCAACTCCTCAGCTAATCCATCCATATAAACGGTGAAATCAAACTATCAAAGGGAACAAATAATGTCCAACGGATCTATAGTAATTTATTTAATAGTAACTAAATAAATAAAAATTCGCACTGTCAGACAGTTTTAGATATTTTTACGTACCTCAGCTGAAGTCGTAAC
>JAUZND010090716.1:4800-15193 GCA_034780555.1 Coelogynopora nodosa
CCCCCCCCCCCCCCCCCCCCCCCCCCCCAAGACCCAATACCCCCCTCCACGTAGAAGACCTTAAAAAGTATGTCCACGTACGAATTGTTAACAATATAAATGTCTAACTGATGTACGTAGCATGGTGCAGTGTATTATGTTTGAAAGTCGAAATCATGTTCAGTCCACTTCAATGTTTTTTTAAAGGTAAATTGTCTATTAAATTGTATTTTTTATGGAAGTTTATATTTATAAATATTTTACTTCACTTATTAGTACAATATATGCTTTGGCTTCATGACTATAATATATCAGGATGGTAACTTTTAAAAAAAGGAGTATAGTTTCAGGATTTGCATAAAACTATAATATACTATATTATTACAAGTAGAATGAACAACTATTTCTGTAGCCTATATAAGTGACGTCTATATATAGATCTAATATATGGTGATCTATAAAATTCTACAGATTTAAGGTACGTGATTAAATGAAATTTTGAAATTGAAATACTATTTAACAATAAAGCAAAATAAAAATGCTCAAAAAAATATCCCCTCCCCTACCAAATTTTTTGCGCCCCTTAGTTTTCAAGAGGGGATCGTTCGACTCTTGAAAACTAAGGGACGCAAAAAAAAACTCTATAATCGAAAACGACAAACAAAAATGTTTTATTCATAAATATATATATAAATAAATACAGCTTATATTTAAGTTATAAAGCTGACTGTTTTGAAATTATTCACGATTGAAATTTTCATGAAAAATTACTAATCAATTACTTACATTTAAATTTGCGATATACTGTATATGCCCATTATTTTTCATTTCCCTAATGTCTAAATTTGTTATTAATAACTTATTATTACTCTGATAATACGAATAATATGCGAAAGTACATGGTATATCGTATTTTTTGCATAATAAACAATGATATACATATTATTACTTTTTTCTATTTTAATTTTACTATATAATTTTTTTTAAATTGTTAATACACATTAACTATATATACACATATTGAGTATATATAATACGTCTATAATTAATTAGTTCTTTTAGATTATTTGTAAGTGTCAGGAATATACATTTATATGATCTATACTAAATATTATAGAAACTAATATTATTCCTTTTTCAGGAAGAAATGAAGGGCTCCTCCATGGTTAGCGTCTTCAAACAAATTATAAAGCAAGAAGGACCTATTGGACTCTACAGAGGACTTGGGCCTAACATGTTGAAAGTTATACCGGCTGTCAGTATCTCTTACGCGGTCTTTGAAGAATGTCGCGGATATCTTGGTATCAAATAATAAGTTAGATCACACTGAAAACTCTTTAACAACTTTACTCTTCTGAAATATATTATACGTGATCTTATTATTATTATAAAGCAGGTATATTATAATAACAACTTTTCTGTATTATATTTTCTACATCATTATGAATTTTCGTAATTCTGCTTTCGATTTAGTAATTATTTCGTAATTTTTCTTGAAAATAAATTATTCATATTTTCAAAATAATAAATGTGGTTTCTTATCATACTACTTTCAAAGTGATAGTAGTGTAGTCCTCATTTCGGAACATATTTCTTTGTTACTGAAAGAATTATTCAAACGCATATATAATTTGTTACTTTACAAACTTTAACAATTTGTTTTTAATTAAAATGGTAACACTTTTCCTTCTTTGCTTTACTGATATCAGTTTTGTATTATACTGTTTTCACCATAGATTTTTAAAGACAATTTATTAACCTATTATTAATATTACTTACTTGTTATATATTCACCTTTACCAGTAATATCACATCAATATTTTTTACTTTAATTTTAAATTAGTTAATTATGCCAAATATTTTATGGTACTGTAATAGGAAATGTTCTAGTATATTTTTCAATTTCATATGAAATAGTGTTTTTTGCTTATGTTTTTGCAGCTTATAATATGTTATATTTTTTAAATTAAGTTTTGACTCAATTAACAGTGAGTGATATCCTGTGTACTGCTTATAATCGAACACTTTTGAGAACACACATTTTTATATAAATCCTACCAATTCGTAGTTTTATATTTACTATTTATAATGTATTCAAATTTGACTAATCCTGGATAAGTACAATCGGGGTATCTATTAAATTCGCTTTTATTATTTTAATGGCTTTATATATTTTAATAAATTGGTTGTCAATACTACTCTTTATCTGTGATGTTTGCTTTTTAATTTAATTATTGTACTTGAATTGCATCTTTCTTAATTGTTTATTGCTTATTTCAACTGTTTTTATCGCTTTATTTTTGAACGAATTAAGTAAATTTCAAAGTGTATTCTTCTCAATAATTATGTAATTGTGTACGTACAATATAATTACTCATAGCGGAAATCACAATGTGCTATTTCAGTTCTGTTAATGAATTTGTAATATACAATATATACCTTGTATTGTTACTTTTATTACTTTGTGACAAATAATCAGAGGATTTAATAAAAGTTTATTTAAAAAATACTAAAATGGAATATTTTAGAATTTAAATTATTAAAATTTCTATACTGTTATACAATTATATTGATTGAGTAATCATTTTTTTAAATATTCATATTAAATTTGTTTAAATAAAACAATTATTATTGCAGTTAATTTGAACTACTTCTAAATTTTAAAAAGTTGTCAGATTTATTAAAAATTATTTAATAACTTTATACAATTTAATATTTTATTTGCACTATAATTAAATTTATGTATTTTTCACATTTTTATAGGGTTACTTAGATATTTAGTAGATTGGATTTATTATATAGATTAATTAGATAGGTAATACAATGTAAACAGTATATATACATTTTATAAGTGTCTTTATGTACTGTACGGTATTCACTATTTATACTAGAGGTATAAAAAATAAATAATAACATATTTTCATTGTTTATTTCAGATAATATTTTTTTATAAAATTCCCAGAAACTCAAATTCCCCTTAATTCAAGAGCTGAATGAATTAGGCTATTAATGGAAAAAAACCAAAATATTGTTAAAAGATTAAATAAAGTTAGCCCGTTAGGCTTCGATGTTACTCGATCTCCATCAAAAAGCAATAAATAAATTAAATAAATCTGATATGTTTAGTAACAAAGTCATATTTAGGGTAATATGTCAGACGTCTTTCTGAAGAGATGTTTTATCTATATTTCGCTAATTTAATTTAAATACGTGATTTTAATCATGCAACATAAATAACAAATATTTTCATCAACGGTAATATTTTACATTTAACAAATCATATCTGTGAACACATGTTTTAATAAAAAGTATTTAAATAATTGTTTTATAACATTGATTTATAAAAAATACCAATAACATACTTTATTATTATTTTACATAAAATCTGTGTTAAATTCTTGAATATAAAAATAAGACTGTATCTGGGCAGATACAAGAACATTATATGTACATTAAAAGATCTCGCTAAATATTGACTGTATATAGAGGTCGAAAGAATTTCAAGGTATTTCAAATTTAAAATCTCTTGTTTTGGATTAAAATTAAGTGAAGTAAATAAAAAAGTTATGTTTAAATGTTCTATATATGATCGGGCCTGTCTCCAATTATTATTCTGCTTTTATTGATTTGACAGACTGTCTTTAAAATCTACAGGTTTAACTTGCCATTTTATCACTTCAGGCCTGTTTTACATATAGTACAAGCTATGTTTGGATTGTAAAATCTTTTTATAAATGATATTTGTGTTTGATGATAACTCATTCCTTTTTATCTTTTTAGAGTTAAATCATGAATGTTGATTTTTCCTTTAAACCATTCTCATATTATTATAAAATTGTGTTTCTTATTTGTCAGTCGCTTTGATAATTTCTGGTTCTTAAATTTTTATTTCTATTTTTATTTGTTTTGTGGTGATGTTGAGGATTTGAATAAAATGTTATCCATTTACTATTAAGCCTAAAACTTTTTGCATCATGTTGGGTTAATTTAACTCTTTGTAAAATGTTAAAATGTTTATTAAAAAATAATATATAAACTCTGTTTCTGAATTATTTAACAGATTTTTATAAAATATATTGCAGCTGCCCAGTTCTCCAACAGTAATCACGTAGTATGGATAATAAACTATATTTACTATTAACTCTAACTATAAAAAATGACAATCGTTTTAGTGTTAATAATAATAATAATAATGTGTCTATTTAAATAACTCCCTCCCATTTTGAGATTCTATATAATTTGAAATTATATTTGTTGATTGTATTTCTGATCACATTCTTTTTATCTTTGATTGTATTATGATATGTTAATAGAGAATATATATTTTCCAGTCTCAGCGATATCGCGTCGGAACCAGTTGGGGGGATTCGCTCGGGTTCAACACTCAAACATATGTTTTGAAGAAGTTCAAGTATCCTAGAGCTCCTAAAATAATTTAAGAAATGATAATTTTATTATATAAGCTGTATCAATTCTACAATAAAATATATAAATATATGAAAAAAAAAAGTAAATAAAATAAAATATAATTAGTATAGAATGCTACAAATAATGATCTTCTCATCATCCTTTACTATATTATAGATGCTATAAGTATGTGTAAGTGTTTTAATTTTTTTAACAAAAAGTAAATGCATGATTCTACATCTGAATGGTGTAAATGGAAAGAAATATGGATTTCATGAAAGATCAAGTGCATCACATTGCCCTCTATCCTCCTCATAGTATAGTTAAAAGACATAAAAATCATGGAGAGTTCTAGGGTTACAACATATGTAGTACATTAAAAAATATTTGTAAGCTAGGTATATATTTTTAATTAAAAATATATATGGCGTAAAATTGATCCAGATATAAGTTTGAGTAACTCTACTTCCGACGGCACAGTATTTTTGTCAAAGCTTATTGACAATTGATTAAACGAAATAAACTTGTGGATGCGAATAATTAAAACGAGAAAACAAGTTTTAAATTGGTCGACATTTCAGGAATATATTTCCCTTTATCAAGACATAAAATCTTCAATAAAATATAATTATGAAAAACTATAATTAATTATTATTAATTAATTATGATTTTATATTTTAAAGTATTTAAAACTTTATCACCAACTAGTCTTAACCTAAAAATGGAAAAATTTTGTTTTATTTTATGGAAAATTTTAATTTACCTTGTAAAAATTCTTTATTATTGATCTCAGTTAAATGAAATTTACTAAAATCAAATTTCCAAATATATTAATATTTTCAAATCAAATTTGATATGTATTGTATATATTAATTAATTATAGTTTTTCTTAATTTAATTTTATTGTCTTAATAAAGGGTAATAACTGTATTACTGAAACATGAACCAATTTAAAACTTGTTTTCTCTTTTTAATTATTGATAATTAATTGATACATTCTTTTATTTTTCCATATAACATGTCATCGATATATCGCACACATGCTTCCCTTGATTTTATCATTACATTTTGAATTTAAATTAAATTATACATAAAAGTATATATTTTATAATTAATAAGTAAATAATAATATAAGTATATGTTTCATTTCATTTCCCACATCGATACTTTCAAATAACTGGACACATCACTCGTCAAAATCACCAAGAAGGTAATTGAAGGTTGGAAATAACTATGCAATGATATATTTATATTCGCTTTTGTAGATGGTGACGTTTTATTCACTTTTCTGTTATTAAATCAGTTATTATGCTACATTAAGAAATAATGGAAATTTTTCTAATCGGGAATATACTTTTACAAATTATCTCGTGCTAATATATTGCTACCGATATATGTATAAACATATTTTATAAACATATATAAAGGCCACAGAAATGTTTAACTAAATAATTAGATGTTTAAATTGGTTCACAAGAGACAACGTTCAAACTGTTTATTGGCAAATATAATGATCTTTTGGAATCTATCGGGATTAACACTTAGCGACAAGTAATCTACATATTTAGATTCACACATGTAAAAACTGTATACAGTCTATGTTTATATTTTACAATATTTAATTCGTTTAATACATGAATATAGTTAATTTGTATTATAGTTTAAGCGAAAAAAGGAATATTATAACATAATAATGGGAAAATATCAGATTATAATATGAAAAGAATAGAAAATATGCAGTATACGTAGTAAATTACTATATTTCAGCATAAAAAGAAACTTTATTCTAACCTCATTTGTATCAATTGTCGGTACCGATGTAAATATTCTAATCTTTTAAAAAATTGGCACCGCCAGTTTTCTTCCCTATAGTCGGACACTGGTAATGAGTCTTTAAGAAATCCTTACACTTACATGACAATTTTATTTAAATTGGGTTGAGCGAACCTGAAGTTCAAATACTTGAGATAAATGAAAAATAAGTTTTTCTGTATAATAAATATAATCGATTAATTATATTATAGATTGGTCAAACAAACCAACTTCTATAATAGCCACATGTTATATGTGTGTCTGTATATACACAAATCCTTATCTGTATACAAATAATGTTTTCATCATTCAACAGCTTAAATTGGTATGCTATATTTTACAAATTTAGTTAATAAAAAAATATATCCCACAAATTGTACACTGGCATATTAAATCAAACTATGAAAAATATGTGCAAAATATAACACAACATTTTTTGATACCTTTTATTTCTAATTATAAAACTTAGTGAAACAATTGTATGAGATTTCTAAAATTCAAGTGTTATAGTTTTTTGCCATAATATTACCAACAAATATTTTAAAAATATTATCATGCATGTTGTTTTCTTAATTTAGGCTGTAGTATACTTTTATAATTAAACATTTATGTTTTTTTTTCGTTTTGTTTGTTTCAAAATATTACCATTGTCAATTATAAGAAATTAACTAGTTATAAATTTATTAATCCTTACCATTTTGTTTTCAGTTTTAACATTTTAATATTGATTAACAAATTGTTATGATAATTGTAAACTATTAACTTAACAATTTTCAATTTTCGTTATTGTAAACCTTTTGCAATTTTGAGAAAAAATATACAATTATTTGAATATTTTATTCTAACTTGAAATTTAAATATTGCTACTCGTTTATTTCTATTGTAATTATTATCAAATACAAAATGAGGTATATGTCCAACCTATATGCTAATTGCTTACTGGTCCATTATAGTTCACATCTATTTTTTTATTTCAGCAATATCTCTAATTAAATATTATTGAGAGAAGCCATGTCATTTTCTATGTTTTTTTCGTCACTGCCATTTTGATTTTTTAAAAACTTTTATTATTTGTTTATTACTTTTATTATGTCTATTATGGAACAATTACTAGGCAATATACATTATATCACAATAGTATAGATACTTTATTTTGTAATTAAATATAATACTGTTTAAAATAAATAACTTGCATTGTTTGTTTTCGTATGTATTAGTACCGACCTTATTTTAAATCGCTTTTATTATTATTCAATTATGTTAAATAGTCTACTATTATTTTGCAGTAAGTTAGCATTATTATCAAGTAAAATTCATTCAGTAGAATTAGCATAATTTTATTGATTTATATCTACTTTGAATTCCGTGTAAGGAATTTGTTTGGATTGTTATTAATTATTTTCAGTCAAAAACATTAATATGTTCCATAATAAAATATGAAATATCAGACCAATACAACTTGGCTTTCATTATATTATTATAAATTGTACATAAAACACTTACAAGATTGTGCAGTCTATATCCACTGAAATAATAATACATACGTGGTTCATTTGAATGAATAGGTCAAACTAATTCCAGATAATAATGTTTCATATAAACGGAAATCACAATTTTATTTATAATATTATAAGAAATAGAGACATAAAGTATAATACATGCTCTCACGTGTCATAAAAAAGTCAGCGCCACCCGAGTAATAAAATGTTGACTTCACTACAACATCTATAATGACCAAACACACTTTATATTATTTTGCTAAGTATATATGTCTAGACCTTTAGTCGAGATTCGCAAAATACCAATTTAATTCAGTGATACATGGTGATCATATGGATACTGCTTTGTTATGCCTTTAAAGTCTATTATTCATGTTCAGATATGTAATATAATATTTAACACTATATCTTTATTGTATATGCAAAACATTAGAAGCTAACACATTCTCGTTTCAGTTCGGATATTGAACTTTTTTTAGATAAAAACATTAATAATCGATTAGCATATAATAGTTTAATAAATAATATAAAAATACCCAAGATGTAAATATATATAAATAAAATGCATTTGTATTAAATATTTTGCGGCAATAAATTATTGATAAAATCTATGGAGGCATTCAAATAATATGTTTCTTCAATCTACTTTATCAAAAAATACCAACACAATTGTGCGGCTCCTACCCCGAACGCTTCTGTTAATAGCATTCGTAGAATGCCCAGTTGTGTGCAAAAACATAATAATGGGTGCCCCCAGAGGGGGGGGGGGGTGCCGTTGAGTGTCCTCTTATAAAGCTAGAAATAGTACCTCCAAAATATAACTTATTCATGTAGACTGCCTGTTTAAAATAATTATCCTTTTATATATGGTGCCTCTAAAGTTGACCCCCTTTTGATTTTGCCTGGAAGCACACCTGATACTACTTTACTTTAATGATGTGTAACTCAATTATTTTTCAACAGATTGATCGACTTCGAAATTAATATACAAGAGTTATACATAACTTTCCTTGTTTTTTCAGACATTATAAATAATAATATGAAGGTGACTACGTCATTGTTCTGTTCACTCAGAAGTTAACATAATTGTTTATATACTTTAATAAAAAAATTTCGATCTATACGTTGCGAATTTAAAAAAAAATATTTCTTACATATTTCCGTATTCTTAAAATAACATTTTGTAATTGATTCAGTATTTTTACTAGAATTATGACGTCATCAATGTTATAAAATCAATAAATATTATGTATTCCATTTTTTAAAGCTATTTTCTTGACATTTTTAAGTAATTATTTTTAAATAATTGATAAAATATATTATTTATTATTAACATGTATTTACATAATAATATAATGTATATTTAAACACATATTTATATAATATTCAACATAATTTTTTATATTTGATGACAGACGACATTTATGATAGACATCACAAAAATACGTAATCAATACTATAAAATTAGTTTTTACATAACACGATATTATAATAAATATATTTTATTGAATTATAAAGCACATAGTTTATATATAATTTTTAAATATCGATAAAATGAGTAAAACATTAAAAAATCTTTATTTTAATAATAATTTTTCATTACTAATGTCATGATTAAGGCATTTCAAATATTTTAAAAATATTTTCCAAACCTTTTCAAAGTAAATTGGTTAAAATATTCTATTAAAATCTTTTTTAGAAGTGTCCTACGACAAATTTTTACTTAATCTTTTTTTACTCATCCTGATTTTAATTTCTATCTTTTTGGATTTGGCGTTGCTAGTTTCCTCATGCATATCTTTAAAATCCTTTCATATTATATAAAAGCCATGGCGGAATTGTTTTGTCTCAAAGTCTGTTTCTTTTTATTTTATTTATATAATAGTGTAGTATTAGCAGATCATCAATATAATAACCTTTTTATTGATAATATTGATTTACTTTTCTCGGTTTACATACTTTTAAGTTAGACATTTTTTTAAATAAAATATTAATTGTTTAAATATGCTAAAATAAAATGTAATGATTTAATAATTGAAAAACATTTACCTACACCCTGGCTTAATTTCATCTGTAATTTTAAGAAAAAAATTCAAAATTTAAATTAAGTCAATAATGAAATCTATTTCCTAATACAGTGTATTTCGTAATTAAATGTGTATTATAATGTGTACATATAATTTGCTTCATTTTCAATAATCATCACCAAATCTGTTAACAGTTTATATAGAGATTATATCACTGAAGATAAACCTAAGATAAACAAGTCATTTTCTAAGACATTTCAAAATATGCCATTAATTATAGTGCAGAAAAACGATAGATTCCAAAATACGCAATTCCAATAGGAAACACATTATTGTGGTTTATATATGATCTTAACTAAACTCAAAACAATTTAGATATAAATTTTTGAAACTGAAATATTTGAAGTTGCATATTTATTTTCATTTATACAACTGTGTATGTATAAAAATTCAACTGTATCATGTATATATATATATATATATATTATTTTTTATATGCTTTCCATAAATTACAATTATTTCACAGCTTTATTTAACCCGTTAATTCCCGATTTTTTTTTTTTCAAATTCAACTTCAAAGGTGGATTAAACTAGTTGAAAGTATTGCAATGAATCACTATAGACCCTAAAAAATATTTTAATGCTAATCATTTGCCAATTTGGGCCATG
>JAUZND010090727.1:0-15193 GCA_034780555.1 Coelogynopora nodosa
GCAAAGCCGAAAATGGACAACTTCGTCGTCCCGTTGGGACGTACCTGGCGCGCCCGAGCCCGTGAGGGCCCTTCGAGAAGGCGGTGTCCACGGGCCGGTTTTGAGCCGTGCATGAGTGAAGTGAATATGGCTATGTTCTTTTTATTCTTCCATTTCCAGGGAGGCAAGGAGAATACGGTGATTGCTTGGGGCGTTGTCATGTTGCCCTGGTACTCTTGCTGCATTCCTCCCACTATCTCTTGTCTTAAGCCTGTGTTTCACTTCTTCCTCAACTTTTTTTACTGCGGGGGTTGCTGTTTGGTAACCTAATTGCTTTCTCATAGGCTTCTACGGTCCTTCTCTTGATAACAGTCTTATAGGAAGGTACATTGTAAGTTTGTCTCAAGGCGTGGCGCATCTGTCGGAGTGGTTCTTAGTTGACCGGTGATGATGTGTAGCGCTGAGTTCTGTAGGCGTTCAAGTTTGTCCTTGTTTGAGGGGGAAAGCCATGGTTGCCATGCAGGTCCGCAGTAGTCAAGGTGACTTCTGGAGCAGGATAGGTAAGCCTTTCTAAGGGTTTCCATTTTCCACCCCCATTCTTTGTTGGCGCAGAGGGCAAAAACTCTGTTGACTTTATTGGCTTTTTTAGATACTTTGTTGAGCTGGCTGTTGAAGGAGAGAGATCTGTCGTAGACGATACCCAGGAATACGGGGTTTGGGTTAAACTTGATGACGTTTGTTCCGAGGTTTACTACTGTGGTTCCGAGTGGTAGATGTGGCGAGAGTATTGTAATCAAATTTTGACATATTGTACGCAATGGTCGACCTAACTATTGAGCGGTGTATTTATTGTTTGGAAAAGCTTTTTCTTGAAAAAAAGTTTATCTTAGAACTTATAACTCTAGCTATTTTTTTATCGATTGTATTATAGATTACCGTAGAACAAAGACAAATCATTATTAAGAACAGGGAGTTAAATTTTTTCTATATTAATTGGAAGAAATCTTTATCATAAATAATGTTTTCACATATCGCTTCAAAGCATGTAATATATACCTATAGTTCATATTTGTATAGGTATGTATGGATATAATTCTTTCATACTTTTTATTAAACCGTTTAAATTGAATAATCTAATTAAAGATCAAATAAATCTATATAATGAATATCATGCCAAAATTACTATTACTATTTGTATTACTAATATTATTATAGAATACTAAACCGGAGCTATAATAAAATAATTTAATATTTGGAATACTAATCGAATAAATAAAATACACTATTGGAGATGTTCCGGCCACACATTTTTATACATATATTATTCTATTGGCGAAACGTCGTCTTTTGAATTCTCTTACACCTGCCTTAACATCTTTTATCATTCTTATTATATTTTGATATTTATAAACTCTATTTCGACGACATGTAAACGTTTTAAAGGATAACTAGACAAACTTACGACATCAATTTCAACGTCTGAGTGACCCATGTTGCACAGGACCGAGCCACTCTTCATTTGATTGACGTGTTCTCTGGTCACAAGGTTTTTATTGCCGGTACAAGTGATCACAATGTCAGCTGATTTAACTGCATCCTCCATCTTGACAACCGGAATGCCATCCATGCTGAAGAAAAGTGGAAAAGTAATCTATAGTTGAAAATAAAATGTTTAGAAACTATACTCATGTAGGACCATTGTACAGTGAACAGTTTTTGTATACAATTTGAATAGTTCGTAGTATAACGACCAATAAATGTCACTATTATACCTATGATTACAAAGTAGTTGTAGATGTACTGTATGCTGATCTAGGTAAGTATCTGTCTCTGATGTGATGTTAGCACACAATATTATTCTGCGGAAAAAGCGGAAAAAAGCTACCCTCAAGAGTTAGGACGCACAGGTTTATAATTTATTTCATATTTTAGCAACGCACTGTTCGCTTCACCGTCATAGTGCTCGCATCATAAAATTAAACAAATTATGTATTGTTCTTATGCAACATTAAATTATACAGACAGCAATATTCGAAACACTTATTTAAAAGTATTAAAGTAAATAAAAAAACAGTAACTTTAAAAAATATATTTATCTTATAACAAAATTAATGTTATTTGTGTATAAAATATTATTAAATTTAATACACCTTCCCAATTATAAATGCGAACTGTAAGTATATAACAGCTTGTATATTATTTGCTATTTAAAACTATGCATACATACATACATTACATACACACACAACGCACTGCGAACACACTAATAGACACACAATTAAACAAATAATATAACTATTCTTCGTTTTCATAATGTAGATAAAAAAAAATTCATTTGTAAATAATTATCGATAAAAGATATATAATATTACCATTCTAATTTTTTAATACAAATTTATGTATTGGAGTTTTTCATAAAACATTTTACAAAGGAAGACGAAGTCTGCAAGAAACTTAAAAGGCATATATTATAATGCTTACATCTACTATTACATGTTTAATTTTTCTACAAGACTATCTAACCTTGGACACCAATATGTCTACAATGATTTTCTGACTACCATTAAATGTTAAAGAAAACAGCAAATGTAACAAACTTTTACTATGATCCTATTCGAGTCTAAACTATGTTTGTTCTTTGTTTAAATGATATCTTTATATTTAAAACAAAATATAAGTATTTTACATGCAAAGTATCCTTATACCCGTTTCACTGTTTTAGTCATATATAAATATATATGATCGTTATTGGTAGGCTTTGTATATAAACAGAGCTTAAGGGGTGTAATCTTCATCATTTAACATAATGCTCAGTATAATAAAAACATATATGTCCTATACGTTACGGATTAAAAAAATATATGGGTTAATTTTATTTCAGTTGTTATAATATCTATAATAAAAAAAGTTTTCTTATTTTTTTATTTCTTGCTAAAATTTATCGTTTGGTACAAATAAATCAACATTTATTGTATGGAATGAATTTTACATTTTGTTATAATACAATGCATTAAAATTATATGTAACTACACCAATTTAAGCAACACTATATAATACTATATAGGCCTATATCACTTAAAACATGACTTATTTAATGTATGTTTAATATTTATTTTCAATTGCAAATATGTTATATTTAAAAATTCTACTTCTTCTATTTATTATTGTGGAAAATATCAAGAAAAAGGATAAACATAAGTTAATTTCAATATTATTTTAATATTTCATAACCAAATTCATAGTCTAACATATATTTTTTTTAAATAATAGAACGTTGAATAAACGACCATATATACTGAAATGAAAACCACATTAGCTATTTGCTCTTACAATGAGCTGTTCTTCCGGGTTATTTGCTCTTACAATGAGCTGCATGTCTTTCTGGGCTTTGACTAATTATAATTTAAATCCGGTTTAATTACAATATACTAGATATATGGAGTACACAATGCTATATGATATTAACATAAGAGGTTTCTTTATGTTTGATTTAAATTGAAATATATGTTCTGATAATATAAAGTAGTGTTGCTCAGTTATCGTAGCCCAGACGTCGTATTTGTTTCAATTTATGAAATATAGACGCGGAATTGTTAAATATTGCAGCCATGTACTACAGTATGATTTATAGTAAAATAATAATTTCGTTTGTTATCATTTACAGTTTTTGACATATTAATTATAGAATAATTAATAAAACCGACCTGCTTTTGTTTATTTCATAAATTTTTAGAGAATATTGAAATCTGAGGTTTATTTTCAAAACATAAATGAACACAGTTAATTTGACGTTTTGGTTCAAATAAAAAGAACACTTTTGGATATTGTAATTAATCCACAGTGTTCTATGTCACAAAATTTAAGTTTTTTTACCTCATATAATTAGCATTCATTCTATTATTAAAAATGGAATTATATACTGAAAACTAGACTTTTAGATGTAGTATTATTTACTATTACTGAACATTTATTTATGTAGACTGATTCAATTCAAATAAACAGACACTCTTGGATATTGCATATAATTTAACGTGCTCCATAGACAGTTGAAACAATTTTTGATTACAGCGGTAACATATCTAAATGTTTTAAAATGTTATGTTATCAATTGAAATTTCTAACTTATTAAATAACGTTATAAAACTCATTTAAAACTTGCCTTAGTTAAATAAATAATAATTAAATAGTGATAACTTCTTACCAGGCCTGTAGAGCACATATTGGGTCCACTTCAGTCACGCAGACATTCGCGCCTAAACTTTTGAGGGCTTGGCAACACCCTTTTCCAACCTCTCCATAGCCGGCAATGCACGACATTCTACCACTGAGCATCATATCTGTTGTTCGCTTTAGCCTATAAAGGAGAAAATACTATGTAACTTTTACTGTCTACTCTAAGTAGTATACAAAGTGTATATATATTTTTAGCGTTTTTAAATTATATTCTTACACGTCAATAATAGATTCCCGGCAAAGATAGAAATTATCAAATTTAGTTTTGATAACTGAATCAGATATATTCATTGCCGGAGCCAATAATCGATTTGCCTTTGAATACTGATATAAGCGGTGAACTCCCGTGATGCTTTCCTCCACAATTCCACGGATCATTTTTGGATCATTGGCAGTTTTAACCTCATCGCAATTGTTTTTTAAATGATCAGCCATCAGAGTATGAACTTGATGAGTGAGATCGCCACCGTCATCCAGAATCTTTATAAAGAACGAGGCAAACTTTATTAGGTATCATTGACACTATATTGAATATAAGTGTGGGGTAAGTATGACAATAATTAGACAATGTTTTACAATAAGGACAATAGTTAGATATTTAATTTCTCAGGGGATTTTACATTTAATTAGTTTAATTACAATGTACACTTCATTATTGTATTAAATTATATAATATATAATTAGTGAATTAAATGTTAATTTTTTTAAAATGTATTCAAGAATTAAATATAATAATATATTTAAATTGTTAATGAGCTAATACGAATAATCAGTTGAATACATTATATATTTAAATATAAGTTAATAAAGTTATTCACAACGGATGTATTACTGATTTCAATTATTATTTCAATTAAATACAATTTAGTTGTAAATATTATAAACTGAATTATTGGAAATAATAAATTTTAATAAAATATACTACATATAAAATACGTCACACAGCACGTGACCAACAGCCAACAGCAAAAACTTTTCTAAACAAATCGAATACAGTGATTTTCCCTTCAAAACCTATGGATGAATAGATATTAAATTTTTAATATAGAAAACTCAAAACTTTTCTTTATATAAAAATGGCAACTAGTTGCTTTCAACAAAAAGGGGTAGTTTGCTAGGAGAATAATAATGTTCTACTTTGTTGTTACCACCGACAATGCATGAAAAAAAACATACGGTTTTTCCATATATGTAATCAATAATATATTTAAATAAATATAATGTTATACATATTGTATTACGCGTAATTCTATAGTAAGTAAAAAATAGTGATTAATTTGAAAATATCTAAATATAAATATATGGGACTTTATACATTTTGTCTGTAACGGCATAAAACTAGTATTTTTAATCAACGGTGGAATATAGGAACATTTGTCAAAACTGTTGTCATAACCGGTATTAACAAACATTAAAATAATTCTCATTCACTATATTGTTAGCATTAATTAGATAACAATTTTAGAATTAATCAAAAGAAAAAATGCAAATGAGATTGTCAAGAATGTAATGTACGATATGCATCGCGCGTAAGTAATTTATATGTTTTTATTCATCTGATCAATTTTATTAGATTGTATGTTACGCGGCTTCTGTAATCATATATTATACCACATAATTGCAGTTGGCATGGCAATGTAAAACTTGTTTCATTGTAAACTAGTGTAAGAGATCAATAACAAAATTATAAATTACATATTATAGATATTATATATATATATATTATATATATATATTATATATATATTAAATATAAACCACTAGTATAACCCACTATTATTTATGACCCACTGATTTGTCATGCTGAACGTTTATATTAATTATGAATAATTAATCAATTACTAATAATAATAAGTAAACGTCAAAAAACGACATGTTACATTTTAGGAGAGGCAGGTTTTCTAATTTTAGAATTTATAAAAAATGTAATGCTTAAAATATCAATTAAGAAGAGCTATTATATTTAAATATTGAATGTAATTTTATGTTAGTATAGATTACCAATTACTATTATTATTAAACATTCATTGTAATCTGGTTCATTTATTTTACATTATAATATTGAATTACGTGTTACATTATAAATATTGCATTAAATAGAAAAGAATTTCTACTAATTACTAAAATTTACCTGAATTAGTATTTTTTTTACTATTGAACTCTACATAGCAACATTATTTTTATAAAATCATATAACCGTATAAGTCCATTAGTGGCTGAGCTTCATGTTTCAATCTGAGACAGGTCAGGCATTGTTAGTAAGACTAGACTGAAAGAAAAGACTAACCATTTATTTTATTTGTATATATAATTGCTGAGCACATTGCAGTATAGATTACTTTATTTTTAAAATAATTTATTATCTATTTCTAAGTAGTCAGGGTAAAAAGGATAACACATTATACGTTGAAACATTAAAAAAACGACTTTAATGAAAATGGTTAATACCACTGTTTAATAATTTGTTCAGCGTTTCTGTTTATACAACAAACATATTATACTGCATACCATACCATGTAACATTTTGTAATACTAAAATGCGGTTTACAACAAATGCTCTACTTTCTTGGCAGACGTGTAACTCAATTGCTTGATTTAAGTTAGTTGATTCATACGGCTGTGCTGAATATCACTGTCTAAACTAAAATAACATCTTAAATAAAATATATTTGAACAAAATTATATCAATATATTAAAAAAAACTTTGACCATTAAGTTTTGCACTTTGTGGAAGAAGTATATTTTGCAAATCTATCATTCTTTAACATTGTCGTTCAAGTTGCTGTCGTCTTAAATTTGTTTTACTGATTTTCTCACAAATAGACGTTATCCATGTTAAAGCAATAGTGACTTCAAAACTATTTTTAAATACTGGTTGTAACCGTTACAACTGTATATTTTATCTTAATCAATTTATAATTCATTTTTATCACATAAATGAATTCTTAAATATGCTTGATTTAATTAACTCATAATACAATTTTATGGAATATTTTATAATAGATATATAAATTTTACTAAAGCTATTTTTACATTTGATGATGTCACCGTTACTGGGATGAACGTTATAGTATATGACAATGCATAATTAAAAAAACTTTAATAGAAAGTTTCAAATATATTTAGAATGCAAATATAGAAATGTCAAGTAAATTGAGTGAGTAATGTGTTTATAACATAAAGGAAAGTGCTATTTGTGTACACTCTTAATCGCCCCACGTAGACTTTTTAAATTAGGAATAAAACACGATATTTTGATATTATTGTTCGTTAAATTCTTTTTAGAATTTTTTGGAATTATTAAATAATAAATTAATTGGAAGAGTAAATCTAGTTCCATAACCAAAGAGCACAACCATTGTGTATATTTATTCATTACTTATAAATTTAGCAAAATTAAATTATGTTATATTAGTATAAAATGAATACAACAATTAATATACTAAATGATAAATTTCAAAATATTTCGACCATATTATTAAATTAAAATGTAATTATTTTAATTATAAATAAGTGGTAATATCTATATTAAAATGACTTCAAAACAATGTTTTTGTATGATAGTTTAATTAAATTAATAATTAAATTAATATTAAGTGAATATCTCTAAAAACATTTTGCTATTTGCAGATATTTTGCTGTAAATATTGTAATTAATATAGAACCAATACGGAAGTATTTTACGTTTAGTATTCAATAAACGCAGTCGACAGATTTGATCTATTCTTGAATTATTTAACAGAAACAGTAAATAATTTTATAATTACATCAAGTATTGATATTTCTATTTCTATTAATTTAGTAAATTATTATTATATTATTATAAATTGATGAAAAAGCCCTTTGCAACATTAAAAAAATATATTATAAATCTTTTTAAAGAAGCATATAAATAAATTTATAAATATGTTTTGTTAATAGCGACAATAAAATGAAGAAAGTAACATGATTGAACAAGATCAAATATGGGTCATGAACAGATTATTTGTCTAATTGAGAACTCCCTTGTCTATCAAAAAGCATCATGACTGCTAATGGCACCAGGCTTAACCGATCATAGTAAAAATAAATAAGAAAAAACAAACCATCACAAACTATTTGGTTTGCCAGAGACTCATTTCAGCAACAACCTCAGTCGAATATAATGGGAGACAACAGAAAGAAAACGAATTCGAATAAAAGGCAGGGAAGAAGAAGACTGTTATGAGAGACAACAGTCCCCGCGGCAAGTTTGAGCAGACAACAATATTCATTTTATCCATAAGAACCCAAGACTATTAGAAGATGAACCCGATCTGTCAAATTATTTCGCTTAATCAATAATAACCGGTCGATATGTACGTGTGTCGCTTTAGAAGGTTTGAGGGTTGACAGGCCATGGCAAACGTATACCCCTGAGTTTGTACTCCCAGGGGTTGGAGGAGACTGGGAGTGTACTTCAGAAAAGATTTCCCGAAATAGCAGTGCTGTACAATGGCTATATAGTTAAAGGTAGTTGGAGAAAATATAAGTTTAAAGAGAATTTTTCACTATTAAATGAACATAAACTTTTCTGACCATTAGTTGCAGAATATGTTTCATACTTCCAGAATCACCGTATCTTTCCTATTATCAATATTGTTCATTAATACATTACACATTATTTGTATTTTACGCATTTATAACAATTATTAATAATGTATTTGAAGTAAGTTGTTATCCCTTATAAGACGTATAGGGTCAACGTTCTCTGTATGATGTGTTATTTATAGATACAATGTCATACAATGTCTTTATTTTCAGATATTCAACGCAACATTTAGTTTTCACAATCCTTTTATAGTTAATACGTAAAGCAGTGTTTATTTCGTTTTGCATTAAGCAACTATTAAAAATTAAAAATAGTATTTTTAACATTTTAGAAATATGCATTAGACATTAATTAATTAATTGGATTACTTTTTATTGGATAACTTCCTTTTTATTATAAACATCAGTTGTTACACGTTTTTGCTATGTGATCTGGCCTGTCCCAAATTCTTCTCCTTTTTTGGATTTGACAGACTGTTTTTTAAATCCACAGGTTTTACTTGTCATCTTTTGACTCTAGGCCTGCTTTACAGAGTACAAGCTATATTTGGATTATAAACATTAAAAAATATATATATTTGTGGTTTGATGATAACTCATTCCTTTTTTTTGACCTTTCTTGAGTTTAGTCATGAATGTTGGGTTTCCCTTTAAACCATCTTGATATTAATATAAATTTTGTTTATTATTTGACCGTCGCTTTGATAATTTATGTTTCTTTTAATTTCTATTTTTTATTTGTTTTTGTGGTGATGTTGAGGATTTGAATATAAGTGTATCCATTTATTAATAATATGTTAA
Organism: Coelogynopora nodosa; assembly: GCA_034780555.1. NCBI lineage: Eukaryota > Metazoa > Platyhelminthes > Proseriata > Coelogynoporidae > Coelogynopora > Coelogynopora nodosa. The sequence continues at coordinate 9,583 of JAUZND010090727.1, forward strand.
ATCAAATACAAAAAATAAAAACTAGTTTTGTTGAAGAACAATCAAGTTCATAACATATAGCTAATTTACCGGTAAGTTCTAATTTTTATTATCTTTTTAATGTGGCATTAAATTTTATCAGAACGTAGTTTGTTTTCTGTTTGTTTATTTATTTATTTATGCGATAAGTTGGGTTAAAAAATCTAACCGGTGATATATAAGATAACATTAAATAAGAATATACAATTATTTATTGTGGTGTTTTAATAATACGCACTAATACATTTTATTTTACACTCATTTTACGTCGTAAATTTTCCCATGCGTCAGCATTAACCGCTATTGTAGACAATGAAAATAAAATATTTATGATTTAATTAAAAAAAGCAGACTTCCAGAGTAGAAAAAAAGAATAGTATACAATAGTCTATATAGTTGTAGCCTGCTCGGCTAACATGACATTGACCCCGTCTCAAAGGACGGGGGCATACCTGGTGTGAACTGCATATCACTGAAAGATGGCGCTATGTAACCATGGCCTCAGACAAAAATAATTAATTTATAATATCATTAATTTAAATTCGAAGCAAAATAACCATTTTTATATATGTTAAAGGAGATTTTGTCATGAAGTATTAAAGTACATATGTCTAATAAAATGTTTAATTTGACAGGTATTTTAAAAGGTGTCTAGATCTCTAATTACTAAATGATGACTTCAACAGTATAAATGTATGTAATGCATTTATAATTTCATTTAAGGCAAATGCTATAAATTGATAAAATGGCAATTCTCTGCTATTGAATGAAACCAAAACAAAAACCTTATTCAAACTATTCACTTAATTATTTGCGTATTTGGATAGCTGCTTATATGTCGCTAATGTATACGCTAATAAGTTCAACTGTTTTGGAAACGTTAATAAGGTTCTCATTTTCTTTCGTGTTAAACAGTAACAGTTAATCAGGCAGCTTGCTTTGAATTCTATTTCCGTTGGGGATCACACAAGTAATATTCTCATATATTATATGACATTTGCTTCTTTATAATACGATACAATACCATTTTATAAATTAACAATATAATGGTTTTTAGATTCGAATATGATGAAATTCGTTGCATTTACGTTTTTAATTTAATAATAAAGAAAAAATTAAATTTTATTAAATTTTAATTATTTTTCATTTCAACACATTATAAGAGTGTAATTAAATTGTTAAAACAATTAATATTTTTTGGTTAAATTATATACTACAAAATACGTTTGATTAATTTGTATAGAATATTAATTTTAGATATAGATAATGAATACTTGTTACAACTTTTCCTGAGGGGAGTGTGGGAGGGGGGAGGGGGGGGTCTGTGTCATGATCTATTTTTAGCCATGATTCATAAATCTCTTTAAAAGTGAGTCAGAATGCACTCTTCTTATACTACTTATAAATTCTTATTAAAAGATGTTTAAGTTGTTCATAACATAGTCTCGTTGTAGAATAATGAATAAAATTTTGACTTCAATAATGTATGACAAGTTACTGTATATTTAACGAATAACGTGTCTATATTACCGATTATAGCATCTCTTTATATTCTAATTCGTTCGTTCTATATGAGCAATGAATCTTTGCTCACAGAATAATCTCACTTCAAAAGCTAAGTATGTAGATGAACATTTATTACTTACATTAAAGAACTTATTTTTTTAATCACGTGAGATTTCCCGTTAAGTTTGATCTTCTGTATGTAGTATATTTAACGATTTTTTCATAATTTCAATTTAGTTTAATGTAAGTTTTCTGGATATATTATATCAATAAAATAAATATTCGATTATTATAAAAAAGCTATTATTATAGAAGGTCATTATGGATGGTCTGTACATATTGAATCAGTCATTTTTGTAATTTTTAATTCATCTTTATTTTTAACAACATGTATAAAAGTATACTAACACTATAGACACTCAAATTTGGTCTAAAAATGTTTGCTACCAAGGTTACACAACTAATACCTTTATAATATTTATTGTAACATTATACTATTAAAGAGTTGTGTAAACTAAAAACTATAGTATACATTTAATTGTTATCTTTACTGCTCGATTTTATAGTTTTGATACTTTTGATAAAAACCATAACTTGTAGAAGTGGAAATTTAATGATGATTAAAAGTCGTTGATTTATGTTATTTCAACTTTCATGCTAGGGTCTATCTTATGACCTCTTTCTTATTCCGAATAGAGGTAATTAAAAGATAAAAATTATTTGCCCAATATTATGTAGGATAGAAATTGTTTTGATAAATTCAGGCACTATTTCCACAAAGCATACTCTTCGATAATATAATAAAATGTGCAGACTACGAAATAAATTAATTTAAATTTGAAACATCTACACTATATATGTAAATGTAGAAAAATAAAAAATAATTTAATATCAGTTTATAGAAAGAAAAGAATACCTTTTGCTATATAATTTTTCTCATCAAATTCAATATTGTTACTCTGAAAACAATAAAAGCTCGTATTGATTTATATTTTACAATACAATACGATGAAAATAATTACAACCTCGTGTGAAATTTGAAGTTTATTTAAATAATAGATTCTACACAAATCAATTTGCTTATTTCAAGAGTTGGAGTGATTTTAAATTAGTCGTTCTCAACCATTTATAACTCATAAATAAAAAAATGTTTTATTTCTCTTTATAAATTAAGATTGGAATTCAATTCTAATTGTGTATCAAAATATTAATAAATTGAAATATATACTCATAACACAAATACATCTAAATATTACCAATAAAATATTCAAACTGATTCAAACATTACATTATTCTGTTTTTTCAATACACTTAAATAAAGGTCGATATATTCTTAATAATAAACAAAAAATACATTTCACTTATGAAACATCTACAGTCGATTATATAAACTAAATTATAAATATTACAAAAAATTTAGACAACACATTAAGTTAATTGTTCTTTTGTTTAATAAGTTGTGTTTATTTTGGAAAAATAATTAATTTACATTATTAAATAATAAATCATAATTTGTTTCAGCAATAAATGCGATACATCAAAAGGATTGAAATATATTTGTTGCCTATTGCTACCAAAATGGAAATATGACTTTTTAAGAAAAAGGCTTAATAAGAATTAGTTAAAATAATTAAAATTGCATAATTATAGAATTATTTACTTTCTTTTTATGATATTAATCTTTTTTCTTTTAATGCTTTTTTAAGTTAATAATTAATGTGTAACATTATGTCGATTACTAGCAAATAATAATGACATTAAAAATAGTTAAATAAGAACGAAAGTAACGACTGTCTACTAAATTATCTTTTAATTTAAATAAATTTTTATTAAAATATAAATTTGATGTTTGTTTACGGCTTCATTATTAATATACATAATGTGCACATGTAAAATACTGTTGGAATAAAACATTAAGAATATTTGTAGATATGAAGCAGAATGTACCTCATCAAATTTGATAAGCTAAAACATAGTTATAAGTATAACATGTTGCTGATATTGAAGGTATACCATAGTTGCTATCGGTCTGGTTATCGTATACGAGACAATCAATATTGCCGAATAGATGTTGGGCTTTTGCCTCCACATGTTGAGAAATCTATGGACATTATAGTTTATGTATACATTTTGATCCTCTCATTTTGTTGATGTACTAACATAATTAATTGAGTAAATTATTATTTTCTCGATGAGTCCACCCAGACGTCGCTACAGGTGAGCTGGTGCACTTATCGCCAGTGTAATCGGCAATTATCATTTTCAGAAAAGGTCATTTGTGTATAATTTTTATTAAAATCCATTCACGGATTCATCCAATTATATGGTATTCATAATTATATTGTTATATTAACATCGTTTTTCTTCCTAATAAAATGTTCCCTAAAGTTTTGCCGAAGTACACATTCATTTTAAAATTGATGTATTTAATTTTACCCTTTTCAATTGCTCTGTTTTCTTAACTGTATAATTTTAATATATATATATTGTATATAAATATATACATAATTTTAACTTTATATTTTTTTCTGTATAATAAGCTAAATAAAAATCAAAATGATGTTACTGACTGTTGACACATCTAAATTGGTTAAACCCTTTTTAAAAGTAAATTAATTATAATAAATTTATACATAATTATTTCATTTTATATAGTTATTATTAATTTATTATGTTAATTCTTTAATGAAACAAACATTTTTTGTAAATAATAATGTTGTTTTAAAAAATGAGTAAATTATATTTTGTCGTACTTCGTGCTCTACTTAATTGTAATAAGTTTGCATAGCTTTCTTTTTGGTGTTTGTGAGATTTTTTAAAACATATTTCAGGTTTTAGATGATTTTTTCTCATTATTTTATTCTCTCTGAATATTGAATCTCTGATATACCCCTAGTATGATTATTTTTGTCATAAATAACTACGTTTTTTGATCGTCTCTTAACTGTTTTATTATTGATCCTTCGAGTATTTATGTAATGGATTAATTTATCATTTGAATATTCATTTTAATAGATACAATAATTACATTTTTTCTTTTTAAAATTTTGTATTAAACTATATAATGTCTTATAATAAAATTATTTTAGTTCATATGTATTTTAAATGTGTAATATTGTTGTTGACATTTACTCACGAAAAACTAAATACAGTAACTTAATTGTGTTAAAATAATTAACTTTATTTTATAGTTTAATTTATTTCAATATAGATACAATTATAGTTTAAGCATTTTTAAAGTTACACTTTTCGCAAACTGACGAAGATGATAAAAACATTAAATAATGCATACTATTAATTTAAATATAAAAGTATATGTGCAATTATTATAAAACTTAATGCAATTCTTAAAATTTCACAATTAAAAAAATGCTAATTATATGGTCGAATAATAAAATGAAAATATATTTAATACAATTCCAGATCTAACTTTGGAAATTGAATGAGAGAGCGGTCTCTGCAAAATGGTGAAAACATGCATTATTATATTGCATCATATATTAGTATACACTTTGATACAAAAATTTCGATGAAACTTTAGTTAGAGTTGTGGATGGAGAATGGCGCCTAGATCTGTCCCAAATTCTAATTTTTACTAGTGTATAATATATATCAGTTTGACATGAAGCACATTTTGTTATATAATGAATTATACATTATGCTACAGTAGTTGTAGTTACAATTTTGGAATTCTTATTATTTTTAAATGATATCGACAATTAAAACTGATAATTTCTGGTAAAAAAAAATATATATAAATATGTATAATTCTACTATATATATATATATAAGTTATATTTTATAATATCCCGACAGATAACCTTCTCTCGCAACAACTATCGTGACCTTCACAATGCCTGCGTCAAAGGTATCATGGGAATTCAAAGGATGTTTGTAGAGCTATGCAAAGACGTATTGCTATGTTATACGATTTTGTTCTTATAGACAATACTAAAATAGAAACTGTGTAACATGAGTCGATTGCAAAAATAAATAGCTTTTTAATTAATTAAAATTATATTTTAACAAAAACACCGAAATATAGAAAGAAATGTGGAGAATGTCTCTTTCTTTCTTTCTTTTTCTC
>JAUZND010090738.1:0-15192 GCA_034780555.1 Coelogynopora nodosa
CGGAGACTTCACCACCCATGCATGAAGTGAGTCCGGAGACTTCACCACCCATGCATGAAGTGAGTCCGGAGACTTCACCACCCATGCATGAAGTGAGTCCGGAGACTTCAACACCCATGCATGAAGTGATTTTGAGGCTCCTGTCCTGACGATTCAAGCAAGCCATAGGGGAGCAGCAGTCCGAACTTTGTCGCAGTGATCCCATATTGGGAAGACGAGAGCGAGACGAAGGGTTTTTATTTTGTTTTTGCCTGGAATTTTATTAATCATTGCGGGATATTTTCCCAGTGTTATAAAAATGGATTTTATATTTATTGTACATTATCATATGCATAATAAGCTGTAAGGAAAGACATTATATCATAAACCGATTTCACGTTTTTAGGACACTGTCGAATGTTTTAAAAAAATTAATATTTCATTTACTAGATCTAGACATCCCAGTCAAAAAATCCTTAGAAAGTAAAAACTGTAATCTAATGTAAAAATATAAAAACAAAAATTATTAAATATAAGAGACATTAAAGAAGAGAAAATTGTCCAAAACGTAACATCCATTTTTTTCAGTCCACCAAACATGTAACAGACATCGATTAACTAATTACGTATGTACTAGAAAAAAATATTTTAAACTTACCATCTGGTTAGAAATATATAAAATAATTCTGAATTGATTAATATACAATAATCCAACTGCCCTCATAATAGAGTTCTAATTCTGTTTTTAATTAAACAAAACATTTTAATTAAAGAGTGAACTTTCTTTACCATCCCATATATTTATCGGATATATTCTACTACATTGTTGGAGAAAAAATTATTTCAAAGTGCACTCTCATATCATATATTTACATCTCGCTAATAAAACGCATGTGTATATAGGTTTAGCTCACTTGTTGAGTATATATACTGTGTGATATAATTGCGTATGCTGTTGAAAAAGAACTTTGGACGTCAAATGCAGTACTATTAGGATGTATTATTGAGTACTATGTTTAAAGGTCATTGTTATGCTTTAGGTTACCTACGTAGGTGTTGTTTCCAAATCTGTACAACTTCATTTTTTCAGAATGTGGAACAAAAAATGGTGACAATTTCTTGTACGGCGGATTTCCTTTGTCCATTCACGGCCGGTGTCAGTCATAATATTGTCTCCCTGGCATAATACAAGCTGAACAGATGAAATATGGCCGCAACAATTAGTTCCATATGGAGGTGATTGAAATCTTTTACTCGGTTAATTAACTTGACTTATAAATCGGATGGAGCTTTGCATAATATGGAAACGATTAACTCCGATATTTTTAACAGTACAAATTAATTTTTAACGATGTAACGTTCAATTTCTGTCTGTGTATAAGTCAAATTAGTGTTTAGTCCAATAAATAAACTAGTAGCAAATTATATTTTATTATTCTGGTACCAATCCAACTGTGTACTTTCATTTAAGTAATGTCATAGCATCCAAAATAATTAATGTAGAGATAATAAGTTGGTTTAACTGTTACCGTTAACATTGTAATAAAATGAAATATTCTTCGGACAAAAAAACAATGTTGCGGCCAGATGGATCACTCTGCTCTCTTAAGAATTTTTCTTTTGAGTTATAGTCCATGTGTTATCGGTTCTGTTAAAGAACAAGTATTTACGTGTTAAAACTACGATATCGAAATCTAAATTTAGAGTGAATATACACACATATCAATAACCACTATATCACTAATGTCTCTGCGCCGCTTTATTAACATATTGAAAGTAATGTTAATGACAAAACAGTTAGTGATTCTATGGAACTGATTTATAAGTTTTTTCGTAGGCTTTTTTTGTAAACACGACGATTCTTATAAATCGTATTAAAAAACTAAACCCAACAAGCGCGACGCGACGGGAAATACAGCAATGAGCCTATTTCCACTGACCGCCATGCAACGAAATCAGTGTTTCAATACAAGCACTATAATAACTGATGATACATCATTCATACACACACGTTCCTGTACATACAGGGAGAAGTGAGAGAGGGCACCTCAATAAGACAGACTGTATGCATTTGTCGTGAACAAACAATAGCTACCTGCTAACTTCTGTTCATCGACATATCTTTATATAGCCATAATAGTACGTGGTATTTCGTCGCGTCGCATCGCGCCTGGTGTAAACAAAACAAAAATTTCGTAACGCTTGGTGGGTCTTATAAGACAGCTGGAGGTCTCCTAAGTAAGGTGGAAGTCTCCTAAGTAAGGTGGAAGTTTCCTAAGTAAGGTGGAGGTCTCCTAAGTCAAGTGGAAGTCTTATAAGACAACTAGAGGTCTCCTAATTCAGATGAAAGTCTTATAAAACAGCTGGAAGTCTTCTAAGTCAAGTGGAAGTCTTCTAAGACAGCTGGATGTCTCCTAAGTAAGGTGGAAGTCTCCTAAGAAAGCTGGAGGTGTCCTAAGTCAGATGGAAGTCTTATAAGACTGCTGGAGGTCTCCTAAGTCATGTGGAAGTCTTTTAAAACAGCTGGAGGTCTCCTAAGTCAGGTGGAAGTCTTATAAGACTGCTGGAGACCTCCTAAATAAGGTGGAAGTCTTATAAGACTGTTGGAGGCCTCCTAAATAAGGTGGAAGTCTTATAAGACTGTTGGAGGCCTCCTAAATAAGGTGGAAGTCTTATAAGACAGCTGGTGGTCTCCTAAGTCAAGTGGAAGGCTTTTAAATAGGATGAAAATTGTATAAGTTTAATGAAAGTTGTATTAGTTGGACAGAACTTTGATAAATCTGAGAGAAATCATATAAATTGGAAGTCTGCTTGAAGTGTTATAAATAGTATGGAAGTCTTATAAACGAAACATATAAATCGAAATTGATTCTTATAAATCAGAATATATTTCGACGGAAGTCTTAAAAATCGGAAGTATATCTTATTAATCAGATGGAGGATCTATTTATCGGACTGAATTCTTATATGTAACCTACATCACGGATATAAATATGATGTCAATACGATTATTCCGACAGTCATAATATATATTATAAAAGTGTAATAAATTATTTGTTAAAAAACCATTGAAATGAAATGTTCCAAAGTGTAAACTATTAAATTAATTAATATACATTAAAGCGCTTTAAATACTTAAACAGGTTAACAAATATAAAAATAAATAATGATAATAATAAATAATAGTATTGATAAATTTTAAATATATTTTTTATTTAAAGATACATGATAAATATGACAGAATTCAACAGGTAAATATGGGAAAATAGGAAATTTAGAGTTCTCGACTTCTCAATTAAGCGCATATATGTGTGTGTGTGTGCTTTTATCCAATTTGAACTCAAAAAATTATTTAATTTTCAACCAGATTCAAATAACGGAATATTTGCGGAATGGGTTGAGCATCAATTTCAATAGCAGTGAAATATGGATAATTGAATTGTACACACAACTTGAATGTGCTACTAAATAATCTGCTCTGAATAGGTGGTGGTTTTTCCTAATGCAATTTCTAACCTTACTACTTATATTACTAACGTTTTAAATTTATCAAATGTCATAATATATTTATCACTGGGTCTTGTTACGTGTGTTTTTGTCAAATCTCAGACTTCCGCCTGGAAATCGAGGGGGGGGGGGTTGGTTCCCCAAGTTTACGTTGTCTACATCGGATGTCCTCGGACAAGAGTTTGTTTATCTGCGTCAATTTAGAAGACAGCAAGTGCAGCACTACAATCGATAATCGATAAGTGGTCGTTGTTCTATGAATTCAATGAGTTTTAATGAATTTTAACGTAATAAATAATGCCAGTGTTATTTCAGCGTCAATTTAGTTGTTGTTTTTTATAAGTGTCGGTATACTTCAAGGCGAGATGTACGCAATGTTGATTCCTGGCTGGTTCCTGGCTGATTCAATGTTAATTCCTGGCTTCAAGTAGTAACCATGAAGTAGGATTTAAATCTTTAGTTTAAATTAAATTGAATAATTACATTGAACTTTTTTTCTAATTAAACAATAAATATTCACAAAAAAATTAAAATGTATATTTCGTTCGTTCTTCGTTAAATCGATAACAATTAATCCGAATGTATTTATTAATTAGCTTAATAGTGGGACGCGTCATTTAAATAGTTTTCTCCCGGTTCAAATAATTTCGAATCTTAACACTAAAAATAAAGTTTTTTCTTAATGCGTCGAGGTCGTTTTTACGTTTTTGTATTACTTCGTATTGTAGACTATGTAGAATAATTATGTGAAATTGTTCGATAATCTGACCTTTATAATCTGTTCTTAGACATATTATATTTCTTTAAATAAATAATTTTTGTGATTATTTGGACTTGTTCTTTGCTTAGTATATTCCAATTTAAATATTGAGTATTAAATGAGTTATTAAACAAATATTCTGATAACATAATATTGTATCACTGATAGTACGATAACAATTGTAACAATTTGAAGATTTTTTCCCAGTTTTATCACTTCTTTTGCAACGAACATATATATATAGTTTTGACTTCTGCAAACATTCAGAATTCCAATTTTCTTAAAAACTATATCAGCATGCAAATATATACTATAGATATTGTAGTTAATCTGTGTAAAAAAAGGCGTTCAATAATTTCGGAATGTCGTCATTGTCACCATATACTTCATATTCTGCATAACTTCTTTTAATTTGGTCTAATTTATTTTTTACGATTTTTAATTTAAATATTTTAGCATTAAGCATAATAAGTGATTACGTACATAATATACATAATACATTTATACCTAAAACAATATTGTACATCGTATTCCCAAGTTTAAGAAATATATAATTGTTTAAAATCGTTTTTCAAAAATGGCCTAAATAATAATAATCAAATAGAACAGTTTTTTACTAATTGAAATGCATAATCAAAATAAATCCAAATGCAGAAGCGGTAGAGCGGTAGCCTAGCTAGCGGTAGAGCTCCTGCCTTCAAACCTGAAGGTAGCAATTTCAAGCCCTGGTACGTACTCCTGGCTTTAACAAACTTATTTGCGTTGCAGCATTGAGATAATTATTTATTGATTAGTTTAAGCCAATGGCGACTAATTAATTAAGAAATATATATATATATATCCCGGCAAACGCGTGAATCGCAATTTACTCTTGATATTATTAATAACGGGGTATGCCACATATTTATATATAGAAAAATTTTATAACCATGTTTACATACCATATTATTCTTGTGATTATCTATGTATATATTATATATAGCCTATACAGATATATACACACAAATATTTAAAACAAACATTATACAATTAAAAAACTGCTTAACTCCAAAGAAATAACATTAATTGCAATGCACACATTACTTAACTAAAGTGGAAAAAACTATTACCTCAATTTGAAAAATGCCTCATCTTTAAAATTATATACTCATTTCAAATAGCATATCCAGTTAAATACGAATTTATAACCTATTTTTCTATCTTAAAACAGATCTCAAAACAATGTATTGCTTAGCGTTCCTTTAAAACAATTTTTACGTCTCCTGAAACGTCTCCAAAAATAAACGTGTTCGGCTGTTTTTCAAAATAAAGCCAAAACTAAGTTATAAACGTAACATGTATGACCACTGCGTTGTATGTATCATAATAAGAATTTTAAAAATTATTAGTTTGGAGTATAAATTCTTATCGATATATCGAAAATTATACCGTATCTATAAATAAGGTATCTGTACACCTCTATTTGCGCTAGAAGTTTCACCTTTTCATTACCTCCAATATTTGACTTATATTTGGATAAAACAATTGGGATGTGTTTACCATTTCTACCAACATCCTTTTCAGTCATTCACGCTTACACCCTTTTCTCTGTGCGCAGTTGCTTTCACACCTATTTCACGGTACTTTTTTTCGCTACTTATTCCTAAAATTAAGTTAAGTATTCCTCAAAAAAGTATAGTTATTTAATTTTTTTTAGATTATTTAATTAATAAAAAATCCTATTTAATATTATTGCAAATTATAACTATATACTGTAAAATTAAAACCAGATATTCCTACAAACATTATTTAATATAATGTAATATTGGTAAATATATTGATTATCAAAATTAGAATATTGACAACTAATTATTTTATATCTATAATATTGGGTAGAAATTTAAGAAAGAAATGGTTCAATGCCTTTTGAAATATTTAATGGCTGAACTTAAATATCTATACACTAAACATGATATATAGTATTTTTAGCACCTTTATCTTTCTCATCGTTTAATCGATATGATTCATTGATTATAATTTGTTATTATAATTTTTTTCGCTACTTATTCCTAAAATTCAGTTTTATCATTTTCACCATTGCTGTTTAAAAACTAATTATTGTGTTTTCTCCTGAAGATTAAAATTAGTAATTCACCCGTCATTCACGCTTATACTTTTTCTCATAAGTTTTAAGTAAGGCGTAACTAAAAATGTACTGCATTATTTTTATAATTACTGTTATATCAATATTATCTAGCATTAGATTGTATTTATACTAAAATGTATTAAAACAATATTTACTTTGAAAATATATAAAAGAGGATAAGTTATCAGTTATACCATATAAATTTGTGCATAAAAATTGTGATTTAAATGAATAATATTAAATTGAATTAAAGTAAATATCTTCATTGAATTTTTAGTTTAGTATTATGAAACTAAATATTTAGATATTATATATTATATAAACTATATATGTAGATATTTAACGTATTAGATAATTGTACTTTTTTTAATGTTCAATTACCCAAAAAATTTAAGATGACCGTATAAAAAAGGCTCGTTCTGTGCTATAATGTGTTGTTCTGGTAACCTTTTTGGACAACAACTTTCATTTGCAATATAATAAGTTAACAAATATAGAAAATAATGTTACCATATCACACTAATAGATTAATTAACGATGTTATGTTATACAATTGAACTAAACTAAATTTAACTTTCCACCTTGCATTATCAATTTAAATCTTGGCACAAAAAAAAAGTTTTATTATTTTAATTTTTTATGACTAAAAATAATGAGGAAATAGTGATTAGACATTTGCTATAGTGTTGTTATTTTCTATAGTGTTGGTATTTGCTATAGTGTTGGTATTTGCTATAGTGTTGGTATTTGCTATAGTGTTGGTATTTGCTATAGTGTTGGTATTTGCTATGGTGTTGGTATTTGCTATAGTGTTGGTATTTCCTATAGTGTTGGTATTTGCTATAGTGTTGGTATTTGCTATAGTGTTGGCATTTGCTATAGTATAGTGTTGGTATTTGCTATAGTATAGCGTTGGTATTTGCTTTAGTGTTGGTATTTGCTATAGTATAGTGTTGATATTTGCTATAGTGTTGGTATTTTCTATAGTGTTGGTATTTGCTATAGTGTTGGTATTTGTTATAGTATAGTGTTGATATTTGCTATAGTATATTGTGGTTATTTGCTATAGCGTTGGTATTTGCTATAGTGTTGGTATTTGCTAGAATATAGTGTTGGCATTTGCTATAGTATTGGTATTTGCTATAGTGTTGTTATTTGCTATAGTGTTGGTATTTGATATAGTGTTGGTATTTGCTATAGTGTTGGTATTTGATATAGTGTTGCCACTGAAATTTTTGAAGCATATTATCTTGTGAGAACTTGAATTTTAATTTACATTATTAAAATATAACATAATGAATAATTTAAATTTGTTCGTTATAATAGAATTTGAATTTCTTCGTTTTAATATATTCGTATTTAAAAGAAAATCAAAAGCGGAATATCATTTAGAGATAATTAAAAATATAACACGATATTTATATAAACAACGAATATAATATGCGACATTTTTAACGCTTATTCCACTTTTTTACTATATATTATAAAATCACTAGAACTATTATATGATTATATGTACATAGAATTAATATATATCGACAAGAAATACAGAAAAAAATTAATTTATTGAAACATGTGTTCCGTACGTTAACGTCACCATCATTAGCTAACTAAAATGAATCATAATGAGACATAATGTCACTAATATTACACATTTAAAATAAACCTTAACTGATTCAAAACATTATCATTTAAGAATATTTTGTATATAATAATTATTAAAAGCCTAAAATTTAATTTTAAAATTTAATACTTATATCAATGTACACAATGTAGTTATTTAAAAAAAATTAGATTATTTAAATAATAAAAATTACTATTCAATATTATCGCAAATTATAACTATATACTACATAAAATTAAAACCGGATATTCCGACAAACATTATTTAATATAAATGTAATATTGGTAAATATATTGATTATCAAAATTAGAATATTGACAACTAATTATTTTATATCAATAATATTAGGGAAACAATTCAGAAAAAAATGGTTCGAAGCTTTTTGGAATATTTAATGGTTGAACTTAAATATCCTATACACTAAACATGATTTAGTATTTTTAGCACCTTTATCTTTCTCATCATTTAATCGATATGATTCATTGATTATAATTTGAACTCATCATCAGCATCCATCAAGTGGTATGAGCATCGGTGAGGTATGTAACTGATTATAATATGTTGAGCGGAAACTGTATAATCGGCGGCTTTTAAAATTTTTATATTTGTACTTCATATTATTTAATAATAAATTGTGTTCACCTGAAAATCAAAGAGCACGAATAGTCTAGAAATATTTCATAAACAAAAGAATCTTTACTTTTCTGCCCGGGGATTTGAAACTTCGATTTCTTACTCTTAGACAACATAAAGACATTGCCAACATTTGCGATTAATACCGAGTTGTGGGGGTTTTATTAAATTTTACATTTCTTACGAATTTTTTTTAATTAATTACAAATGTCTGGATGAATTTTGATTTTCTTGTTTTAATCAAAAGTAAAATATATTTTAATATTGCTTTTTTTACAATCGTGATTTGATTTTTCAGATTTTATAAAGATATTCAAGATTTATCGCATTAAAATGATTTACAAAATAATTTACCCTATAACTCGTATATTGTAGTTATAACGAATTAGGCAATCAATTTGCATATTAGGTAGCACGCGATTTTTTTTTTAATATACGTTATGAAACGAGATATCGTACAATTCAAACACAAGTTAAACAAAGTTCAAAATCAAACATAATATGCAGTACAAATAATCAACTGAAGTTTCATAAAAATCGATACATTATTAATTGTAATTGAATCATTTTTTTATATTTATAATTAATTGTTCACAGAAAAGATGACAAAAAATGACAAAACTCATATTTACTAAAGCATTATTGTCTACATATACCACGGGGTTTCAGTCTAATAGTAGATGTTATGTTTTCAGAAACGAAGAATGCTCAACCCGTCAAGAAAAGTAAATAATATTTTACACTAAAAGCGACGCGTCACGACAAAAGTATAGACCTTAAGACTAAATAACCATGAATTAAGTTTTTTTTACTATAGAGATTTGGCTTGGAGATTGTAGTGCGACGTCGCAAAAAAATTTGGAACAATTTCAACTACAGTTTAACTGTGTCGCGTTGCGTTGCACTCAGTTGGAATATGACTTTAGTGGTGTTTTTGTTGGGATCTGCACGCGACAGTTTGATTAGAACTTTATTGATCTCTGTCATTAGTCTATATTTTACAATGTTACGTTAGGTTAGTTTGTCAAGTTTGTCCAATCTATATGATGCATAAATTATTTATATATCTTTGAAAATAACTGGTATAATACGCATTGAAAGAAAATACAGTATATTGTGTTAACAGTTAAATAGAAGTAAACATATTAATCAATGTAAGGATTTGTGCAGATAAACAACGTCATATAATATTGTACATGATTTATATTTCCAATACAATTTTATATATAAGAAGATAGAGAAAAAATATTTAAAAATGATGATACATTAAAATAGATATTATAATAAATTTCAATAATAGCCCAATTAATTATTTTAATTTAGCAAAAAAATAGTATCGCCTTTGGAATTGTGAAACTAAATCACAGTTTATTGTAAACTGTTTAAATTTAAATACAGATAACTACTTTTTTTGTATTTTTATAACAATACACCTCAGATTAAAAGTAGAGGAAATCGTTTTCTCTATTTAATATCAAACTTGGCTGCGTTGATTTTATCCCGTGGCTTTCAAATTTTGAATATCCTACATTTTCCTAATTCAAATATTTATGAACCGTGCAAATTGATTTTTTAATAATTCCGAACAAAGTTTGTGTATTTTCTAATGAAAGCCAGATTGGTTAGAATTGTGCGTTTACTGTATTTATAAGGTCAAGGCAGTTATCCGTGACCAAAAACCTGTTCCTGTTAATTGAAGGAGGCCTGTTCTTTTTGTATAGGCGTAATGTGAATGTGTATGAATTCACGAACTCTTTGCGCAAACTGTAACTTTAAATGAAACCGCGTACACGCGTAATAGAGAGCTGAGAGAGATACACCGGTCAGATAATAATCAACAGGAAGTCGATGGATTTCCGTCAACTTTAACCTCGACATAATCCCGCCGGTATGGTTACCATTTCATGCTCACACATAATATGTCCGCACTGAGTTCTGTACATTAGTATATTTAAATATTAAAAGTTAAAATATATTGAAAAATTCAAAACGATCATGCGACAAGACGCCATTTTATTATCTGTTTAGTAAAAATTCATTACCGTATTTTGCATCAACCACCTTCATTTGAGTGCAACAACGTTTACTGCAAGTTAGTTTTATGAGTTGGGTAGAATTGTTTTGCGTGAATTATAAAACTATTTATGCTCTAGGTGCAGTGAAATTAATTCGTTAATCATAACATGCATAACAAGTATAGACTGTACAGATTTAAAAAGTAATTATAAAAGGTATAGCAATCACTGTTGTAAAAAAATAGATTATTTGATCATATTTCCGTAAGTAACGTTGCATCACAGTAACGTCGATATATATATATATAATATGTATTAGAGTATTGCATTTTAGAGTATTAAATTAGTAAATTTTTAAACAACACTCTTCCCAATTCATCTAAAAGTTTGAAAAAAGCGCTTTAAGATTCAGACTTTTAACCTGCCTGTGTTAATACAGTATCATTAATCACAGACAGCATAGCATGACTTAACATGAGACTTAACGATGTAAATGGCACATTTTGATTTGCAGAGCGAAGTACGTCGAATTACCCGGTTTATTTATAGTATATCAATGTCATTCATTTTATCTTTGATGTCTCTCGGAGATGGTGTGTCGGGCATGGTTTGCACGCTTGGAATTAAACCGAACCCGGGGGGTCCCACTCCACCTTGGTCGGCGGCAAAGTCAACAATATCCACCTTGTTCTTCCTTGAGAAATAGCCCCGTTTACCCCCCCCGCCACGGGAAGTAGCAGCACTCTGGGATTCGGCGTTGGCAGTAGGCGGTTGGGGAGGGCGTGGCGACGGGAGGGCGATGTCCGGGTCTTCCATCGAGCTGGACAGCTCCTCAACCGGCTGCAGACCAGAGGTGAACACGTTCATGGTGGGCAATTCCGTCAGACCGGCGGAGGGGGCGATGTTGTGATGAAAGGGTTTTGAGGGAGAAAGTTCGGAGGCCGAGGATGTAGCCGGAGTGATCAATTTGAGGACTTTACTGATCTGGTTGTCGATGTGGACAATTTTTGAGTTGAGATTCCCGATTTCATGCTTGATTTCGAATCGAATTTCGCGCAACGACGAGGCCAGCGTCGACTCCAACGCGGCGATAGTCATACTGTCCGACGTGTGATACGATCGACTGGGAATTGGGGTTCTCTTCGGGGTGCCAATGTCCCACTGGCCGATCGTGCAATCGTCCTGCTGGCCTCCCGATAGGGTCTTGGCAAGGCTGGAGTTGATTGGAATTCCCGGCAGCTTCTCCACAGTAAGCGACGACCGGCGGCGGTCCGATGCGATCGTAATTCTCGACATCGTGTCGTCATTGTCCGACCCGTCCGAGTCCTGTACATTATCCAGGGTTGTCGTCGAAGAGGACTTGAGCTGCGGCACCTCTATACTCGCCACCGGCTCGTTGCTGACATCCTCGTCCTCCTCCGGTGGCTCGATGGAGGTCATCGGGATGATGGGGATGACCGGTTTGAAGGGCTCCGCGGGCTCCCGTCTGGTTAGCGGATTCGGGGCGGGATGCGCCGCAAGGACCGCTGCTGCATCGGTGGTGGGCGGAGCCTTGGCGTCCTCCTGGGACACCTCCTTCTCCTCCTGGATGCTGGCGGGGGGCAGTGGCTGAGAGTGGCCGCGTTGATCGCTGATCTTGCGGAAACGGTTGATAAGTTTGCGCACGGGGTGGTTGTTGGACAGGTCAGAAAGCGGGGGATCGTTCTTTCTCTTCTCAGCCAGTTCGCGTTCCCGTTTGACGTCCGTTATCTTTCGGAATATTAACTAGAAAGGAAAGAATCATATTTAAGACTAAACAGTTTCAGACAACACTGAAAGAAAGGCAAACAACAATTAATGTTTTTTAAAACATATTTTATCATTTTCTTATATTTTTTATTGTTTTATGTTAGATTCCTCCTCTAAAAGCCAATATAATTCATGAATGAATATTATATCGTATAGCCTACTAAATCTAGATTACATATTTTAAATATACAGTAATCAGAAGTTATTGTATACATTACTTTTGACCTATACGTATAGTAAATAACTTGTTAAATCATATCATTGACTTCTAAAGATTAAAATAAAACGTTAACTAATTGGTTACTCATATGTTACATGGCTCAACATATGTGACGTCATAATTTGTCAAATGTCACTAATTTAATAGTTTTTTGTTTTTTGCTATTAATGTAATATAGTGCTTGCGTTTGTGACTTCTAATCCATATTGTAGTACTAAGCATTTGATAACAAATATAATTGCAAAGACCATTTCTTAGTCATTTGTTGATTTAAAAATTTTAAGGGTGAAATTTCCTCTGGTCGGGATATACAATGATAGGCAGTTATAATTCATTTTTAAATATTAAATTCTACCTTTTATAAAGCTGATAAGATTTTAAATAAATAGTGTTTACATGAAATATGGTCAAAAAGAATATTACAAGAATATATTGTTCACACATATTTCCGTCATCATTGGAAATTTACCAATTTGGGAAAATATATGCTAATTTGATAAAAATAAATGCGACTAACTATAAATAGAACACTAAATTTCAAAGGTCGTCTGAGTTTCAGTAGTAATATGCCTCGCTCATTTATTTCTGTACATTTTCATTGACACTTTTATATTCTAAGTTATAAATTTGAATAATACAATTTTGTTACAAGTGACAGAAAACCCACTAAAAATTTAGGTCGAAAAAGACAACAAAAAAATACTGGTAACGTAACTTCATCAATTGTATACTAAATACATTATTAAATCGTCAAAGACTGATCCAATACTTTAATGTTTTTATGACATAACTTCCTCTGATCTTCTTGTAGACTGTCATCGTGCTTCCCGCGTGGTTACCAGGGGTTACCAAATATCCCGCTACCCCAGTCACAACGAAGGAGAGAGGGAGGGGGAGGGGAGGGGGTGGCGGGTAAAGGAAATAAGTAACCGGGATAATGCAAGTTGTCACTAGTGGCCTGTCTCTGCTGTTCAGGCAAGATCGGAGTTATAGTTGCTAAGAAATGCCTGCTTCCTTAGCAACAGTTGGACCGCATTTATCCCGCGCCTTTTATTCACGGGGAAAGAAGGGTCAAGTAGGCACTCGTCCCTGTATTATGTCTCGGCTATTGTGGCTCTCTAATCTCAACTATAGAAAACCGATGCCTGGAAAGGTTAGGAATGCGGAAGGAAGTGGTTACATCTGAGAAGTCTCCGATAAGGGCAGCAGTATGTGTATTGTATATATTATACATTAGTACCGACAGAAAGTGTTAGGATGACTTGAGAACTCTATCTTCTTTAATCTTCCGATTGTTTCCTTTATAATGTACGCTACATTGCATTACCAAATCCTGTAATGTATGTATTAATCTAGAAGTTGTTTAGTTTACAATACAATTTTGCATAAACAATTCTTCCGCTGCTAAACCTATAGTGTATGTAATGTTTCGCAATTTAATAATTAATTTCAATAGGTAACCTATTCAGCCCAAATGTACTATGATACTATGAATGCATAATTATGGTTTAATATCCAGATTCATTATTTAACAGTATAATATATTATGAAGACTTCGTTAAACCAATAATGCAGATCTAATTGAAAATATTATTTGAAAACGCTAGTCGCTTGCAACAAAGGATTTCAGTTTCAAAATGTGGTAAACTCATTCAAGGAATCATTTTACCGAATTGGCGACATTGCACATTTATTAGTTTTAAAAATTAATTTCACATTATGCACGGTTATTCCAATTAATCAATAAACCGACAACATTTAAGTAAAATGTTCAAACGTATTCAGTGCAACACTATTTATTCAAAATTCAATAAACAGTTGAAATGAGAAGGAAGATAGTGTACCCCTCCCAATCTACAATTTGGATAATTGTTTATATTTTGATACGTTATAATAGTATAATATGACATTATCAATGAATACATGCTTTATTTGACGCTGTAATAATAATTAATAAAATATAAATGTGACAAAATATTTTATCTGACAACAGTAAACATTGTGGGTCCGATTAATAAAAGTCCTGTTTAATTTTTCATTATTTTTGTGATATAACATCTCTTTTAAATAAAAATCATTCTTACGACGGATAAGTGGATTAAAAAGTTATCTCCTTTAGCAATATGAAAAATGTAAAGCTTGAGCTTTACAATGCCAGTTAATTCTAACTTAATTTTTTTCAATAGAATTTTTTTTAATTGTTAATTAATATATGTAAACAAAAACTTTACACCCTGGTGAATGAAAACAAAGAATAATTATTAGAACCTAGATACTGTTCTAGTAGGATAAAATATATACAATATTTTAACAAAATCTTATTATTAAATAAAACATTTATACAGATCTTCCTGAGAAATTTAAGTTCGTTCCAGATTTTACAAAGACCATGGAACATTGGTCACAAACCCAGGACCTGACACGCCTTGCAAAGATCATGGAACATTGGTCACAAACCCAGGATCTGACACGTCTTGCAAAGATCATGGAACATTGGTCACAAACCCAGGACCTGACACGTCTTGCAAAGATCATGGAACA
>JAUZND010090749.1:0-15191 GCA_034780555.1 Coelogynopora nodosa
AAATTCATCCAACAACATCGTCCGCTATCGCGGACTCTGTTGTTGGATTCATTTTTCGTACACCAACCCTATATTGTAAAGGAAAATTTATAAATTTCTTACAATTTAATATAATATAGGCTTACATTTTTTCAAACTATAACATAAATTATAACAATCTATTATTTATATTCCTATATATCGTCAAATATGCTCGACTACTATCTACAGCTATAAACACCTAAACTATCTACAAAACAATGCTGACATTACAATACAATAACGCGCGATAGCGATAAATTTAAAATTATTTAATTAACAAATTCAGGCAATAAATTTTCGGATATTAGTGCCTGCTTGAGGAAACAAAGAAAAGTAACGTAAGATGTTAATACATAGGTCGTATTAACCTCGTGAACGAAAAAGAAGAAAAACATTATAAGAACATATAAAATGAAGAAGAAAAAAGAAAAATCAATGGTTCTACGACTATAGTTCACTTTCCTTTTAGTTAAGGTAATCTAGCCGAAGCTGTCACATTCTGTTAGAAATAATGGTTTTGTGTTTATTATATCAACTAATAAAACTGTCCCATATAAACATATAATTTCATTTTATAAGAAAACACAAGACGAATCAAATTGTAACATTCTTTCAGCTCAAAGGAATCTAATGCTATTAGCGAGCTAAATCGGTTAACGTCTTCGACCAAAAAAATACAAAGTACCTGTATAAATAGTTATGCCATAGGTATATAATGCGTGTAATTATTACATTGGATATAGACTAAATTAAAAGATTTAAGGTAACAAGCATATTGCGTGTAATTGTTACAATGGATGAATTTGGTCAAATTAAAAGATTTAAAGTAACAAAGCTTACGAAATGATTGAATAGATTAAATTACGAAATATCACAGATGTTTTTATTTAATTTAAGCAACATATCTGTTGATTATTATCCTATATTCAAAAGCAAAGTTGTCAGCATCTTTTTAACAAGTTATGAATACATTCATAATAGTTAGAAAAAACAACACACGCAAGCTGTTTATAAATTGTGATCTCATAAAGAACAGTAAACATGATCGGATGAAACAAGAAAAGCGTTACATTGTTACCATTACATAGGTAATATGAAGAAATAACACATGTTTGGTATTACGAGTATTGATTAAATCTCATTCTAACATTAAACAATAAAGACCTTTTAAATAGTTTACCTTCCTTCGAATAGTAAACTAAAAATTAAACGATTATTGAGCCTAGTGTCCAATTTTAAAAATGTAAGCAACCGTAAAATGTCATTTTAGAATACTAAATTATAAATTCAAAAAAATTAACAGATCACAAGTATTAGGATGCCTCGCAGGGGCTCAGGTTACACTCCGTAAACCTACCCGAGATATAATCAATCTTAAGCGATATGTCTAATCTAATTCCAATGAGTTCCACTGTAACTCCCCTGTTCCTTTACAAATCTGAGATTTAGATTCCAAATATCTTTTGTATACGTGGGCAACATCAAACACAATTTCTCTAACGTTATTCATTCATTTTTGCATTTGAGAGAGAGAGCTAGCTGAAGACCAGTTTATCTGCTCAACTAAAAAAAGTTATCAAATTTAGTCAATCAAGAATCTGTAATTCAATCAAAACTCTCTAATGATTATGAAGCTTACACGAAGATGAGTAAAATAAAAGTCAAAAGTTACTCAACTCTGCGGCGCGTAAAAAGACTCAAGTATTCTGATTGTGCAGATTTGAAGATTAGGAATGAACTTTGTCAAAAATGAACTTCCGACAAAATGTTTTCTTTTAATTTAAAGTCATAGCAATATGATTTGTACAATTTTCAAATAGAATTTCATTAAGGGGCGAGTATGTGTTCATCGAATCTAGAATAAATAGGACTGTTATTTAATTATTAACACTTATTGCATTACAGCTATTAAAATTCAGTAGAGTAAATCAATAAATATAATATGTATAATCGATATTTTAATTAAACTAAAATGTTACGTAAATATAAGATATTGATTGATAATTCAAAGGGACGATCACATTTTAAATATACTTAAAACCACTGAAAAGCTATGAAAGAGTCAACTATAATATGAACATTGTGAAAAATCATTTGTGTGGCTAATAATTGACTTCATTCAAAGATAAGTTCAGCTAAAGTGATGTTAAATTGAATATCCGTTTATTTGAAAGCTCCATCCTGCAACACACGGTGGCCAGAAAGGCTGATTTATGAGGTATATATATCAATATGAGAGAAGAGACAAGAAGCTTAATAAATAGGCCTATGATAAGTTCTTTATAATGAGAGTGTTTGATTATCAGAACGAAAAAACAAGTTAGAACTATTTGTAATACGAGTAACTATTATAATAACTAAACAGTTACGTTATGGGCAGTTAGAAACTGATAATAATTAATCCACAACAATGCATTTTTTTTATAAATGTGTTCGGTGGAATTTCTATCTGAAGAAGAAGAAGCAACCCTTGCTATATAAACTGAAAAATGCACACGCATTCTGGCGGACAAAACGAGAAGAAAAATCAAATTATCAGGAAGCGCGGGAATGAATAACTCAATTATAAGATTTACAGTCCTTGTGACACGTTTTGTATGGCGAAAGTAAAGAGGCGACAACGTAATTATGGTTCCCTGTGGATTCATCCATGTGTTGTAAGGCTATAAAGAGTGACCGTTAGGTGTGATTTAGATACCATCTGTTCCCAACAAGAAGATGTTTATAGACTTGTAGAGGGAACATAGGACTGGAGAGTCTGCATTTGGGAGGTTCACAGTTATAGTGTCGCGAGGAGAAAGCTATTACTCTATTAATGAAGATATATACATATCGATCTTAAGAGAAATTATGTTGAGAAAAAAACTTTACAAATTTATCTCATTTGTGTCTATATGTAAAAGTGAGTGAAGAAAGCATATATTGCTCTAAATATTGTAAATAAAGGAAACTTTTTATATTCCGACTAAAAATTATGTTTTAATTAACTAGAACACCAGTTTAAACAAAAACTTATATCCAATGATTTCTCAGAAAATGTTATATGTGCAATAGAAATAAATTTTCGAAAATCATATTACATTTTAACGAGTACACAGCACTAAAATTACAAAAGAATTTAAAATCAACTTTCTACAAATCACTTTACTTGGTTGCTTTTAAAAAAAAGTTGTTTCAATCAACTGTTCCAAATACACCCGAGAACTTCTCCCAATTCTCAGAATATAATTTGACAAGATTTACACAATCTACACTATAGCATAGTACCCCAATTTACATTTTTCTCAATACCCTAGGAGGGAAGGGGAGAGCTTCGTGCCAAGTGAATCAACTCGAATGCTCGTGCAAGGAAAATAATAAAAGACGCTGGCAACATTGAGATATACTGGGAAAACTTCTACTCGTCAAGAAATGAAAAATAGAAGTTTGTAGTTGGCAGGAATTAATTAGCCATCGGGTGGAGGATTCTGAATAAATCTACATATATAGATAAAAATATATTATAATATATAAAAAGAATGTACACTATAACTGAATTCATGAGTTCACAGTGACAGCCGTTTCGTTTTGGCATCGTAAACAACGGCTAACATGCAATAGCCTTCAAAAAACTGTCCTAAATATATGTTAGGGGTAACGAGGGGGATAAGACCTGGAGATGACATGGTTCCCTAAAGATAGAATGACAACGTTAGAGAAGAAGAGAGAAAAGGTAGCTTTTCAGAGATATTGTTCACCATAAAATCAAAGTTAATTTTTAAAAAAATATATTTTTGGATATGGACGAAAAACTCAAAAAAGAACGGAGAAATATAAACTATAAAAACAAATTTAAAAAATTAACTTTAAAATAAGTCCCATTTTAAACGCGCGATTCACTTTAATATTAATTGGAACATGTTAAATGTTACGTTTATTGAATAGAGTGGGTTTGCTATGCTGATCGTTCCTGGGATATATAGAGAGAATTCGGCAATCTGTGCATCATTTCACTTGTACCAATTGGAAGTTCCAAGGGATTTAACGAGAGAATCACAAGAAAATAATTGCTTTAACTCAGCTAATATATAGCCATGTATATATTTGTGTGAAATGTCGGAAACTGTGACATGATAGCGATACAGTGTACGACAAGAACGGATCAATACTGTTGTATAGACGAAACGCTAGATGTTTATGATACCCTATTCAATTATAATTTCTTCTCAACTAGAGAGTGTAAAACCAGTATAAAAGTATAAAACCAAATGTAAGATTTATTGACGGAAACTGGACCATATAACAATTAACAATAAAAATATGGTTAAAATTAAGTATACTTCACGTTTCGATGACAAGTAATAGATACACAATAAAGTGAGAATTATAAATACAATTATTTCAATTACCTTTAAAATTGTATATATGGAAATTACAGGAAATATAAATTATAAATTGAAAAATATTTTATTTTAAAGAAGTTAGAAAATCGTTTTCGATATATATTTTTCCCTAATGAGTACAAATCACGACATTCTATAATTAATTATTACATTATAAAGAAAAACAATTATTCATTAGTGGCGTCTTGACTAATTTGAAAATTGTGCCACTTTGACTTCCAGTTAACTAGTGTAGAAGCTAGATATCTTTAAAATAGGTTAACAGAGAATAAACTCATCCACCCTCTACGTAAAATGGTTTGAGGAATGCCAACAGAAGAAAAATATAAACAAAAAGAGGCATAATGAGACACATCACCAGAATAATGCGATAATGAGAGTTCAATTAATAATGTAAAACAGTGAGTGTTTTATCAAATGAAGAATTTCCACGACATAAAGAGATAATTTTCAAAGCAAATGACCGAATTTTTAACGCTATTAAGAAATCCTTAAATAATTATAAAAATAACAGATCGAAAGAATATAACTTTTTCATTCTTATTTGATGCAATATTTCCACACTACAACTGTAAATTATGAAATATAGACTCAAATCATGACAATTACTGCTCACTAAATGTAATCAATTATGTGTAGACATAAGCATATGAAATTACCATTATTGGAAGCCTATTTAGAAGGATAGGAGTTTAGCAACAGCCCAGCTCATATTATATTCTTCAACAACCAATAGTAGATAATTTATTCAAGGTCAAAATTAGAAATCTCAAGATCTCACTTTGTCATCTATTTCTGATCGATTTAATTAAAATATGATGACGTCATCAAGCATTAAAATGAATACAGTGGTGTCAATTCTACCAAGATCTAGAGATATTTTTCAGTGATTATTTGGAAACATTAAGTATTTATTCAACTAATAAGTCATACAATCGTAAATACTGACAGACTTTATGATTCTAGTAAGTTTGCCTATAATAAAAACCTATATTAAAAGCTGTGGAATAACTTCAAAATAAACATACTGATCATTCAAAATCATTTAGAAGTAACAATAAAAGCAGGAACAGCGTAAGTAGCGTACTTCATATAAAAGAACATCTGCAAATAAAGAAATATATATATATATATATATGGGCAAAATGGTTAAAAACTGGATGTTTTTCTACAATGATCAGTGATTATATGAATCGTACCATAATTGTGAAGAAAAAACAGGAAGATAGGGATTAAACAGGTATAGGCAGACAGGAACAAATGTGATCATTATGTAGAGTGTATTGCGTTTATCAATTGTGTTGTGTCTAATAACCATAATCTTCATATCTGTGAAATCATTTTTTTTTAAATTTTAAATAAATTATCAAAATTTCAATTAAAGATTAGTTTAAAAAATTCTTCCAACATTGTGACTACTCTTAGATCAACACTACGCCACTTGGCACAAAATCCTACGAGGAGTTGTAAGGTTAGAAAAATAGACAACAAACACACAATATAATAACGATAGTTAAAATACTTTTGAAACAAATGTAGCCACAAAGAAGTACGAATCGATACAACGACTCACCATAATCTGGAAAGTGTGCACACTGTCGTCCAATAGGAAGACTCTAACTTGCACCTGGCGACCTCCACGACGATTGGTGCAGGCACCACCAGCACATCGGTCGGCACACATGCTTAGTTGTCACAAGTAGCAAATCAGTTATCACGGGCAGCAACCAGTTATTGAGGGCAGCAACCAATTATTGAAAGCAGCAACCAGTTATTGAGGACAGAAACCAGTTATCGAGGGTAGCGACCAGTTATTGATGGCAGCAACCAGTTACCGAAGGTATCAACCAGTTATCACAGTCAGCAACCAGTCTAACTGTCCAGGTCCATCACCACAATTGATGGGGGATAGTAGGCAGCTGTCACCACATTCTGCATATAATCTCCTTCAATAAAGGCGTCAACCGCATGCCAACTAGTTTTGTGATATCTCAAAAAGGCTGATTGAATTCGAGTGTTTTAAATATATATTTAGTTGAATATATTCAGTGGTTTGATAAAAATGACATTGTATACTCCTGTTTCAATATTATATTATATGTGTTATGCTGATCCCATCTTGAAATAGATCTGCAAAAAAAATCAATTTGAATTTGCATATATTCTTCGTAATTAAATTGATTACGGAAAGGAAACTTACATAAGAATAAACATAAATAAATAAAACAAAAAATCAATTAACAAAAAAGGTAAAATGCCATATCTTAAGAACAAACTACTTAAATATGCATGATCAAAAAGGAAATATGTATATTTATAGATTAATATATTGTAAAACAATGAATTTACTGAATAGATAAAGTCTTAATAAAGAAAAAATGATCTGGAAAACCGTTCCGTTAAAAAAATTGCATTTATTTTAAATATATTGTGACTAGTGAACTATCCTGATTTAAATATAAGAAGTAAAAACACAATTTCTAAGTATATTATGGTAGTAACAATACTTTAATTTTCTAAGAAATATATATGGACATTTTTTGAGGAGATCCAAAAGGAGGTTACCAGAACTAATACAAAATAGACACTAAAATAGTTTTTTCAATAAATTTAATTTATTTCATTAATATCTAATATATATTTAAGTTATACAATTAATTATATATGATTTCTCTTGCAAGATTAGGTTACCTAAGAATTATTTCTGACATGGCCAAAATGATAAATATTAATAATTTCGCAAACTAAGTTATTTATTAATTTATTGTTATGGATTATAAAAAATGTACATTAATGATAATATGGATTATGAGACTAAATAGTTAAAAAATAATCATTTATTATAAAAAAGGATTACTATATAATTAAGCTACAATAACTAACATCAAAGTCATTTTATTTGTAGGTCCTCACAAATTAATTCTCAAAATAGCTACAAGTTGTTTTACAAACGTTGACACAATATATGACAAATTAAAGAATTTACTCAACAATTTACTAAGACATACACTAATCTCTTTGATAGTCATGAATTGTATTTTATTCCATTTAATTTAGTGCTGATTAAGAAAAGATTTAATTTTTAATTTTTTTTAAAATTAAACAAAATGATTAATTGAATAAATAATTTAAATATTTAGAGGCAGGTCTACATAGATATTTTACTCTATTTGAGTAAATGTATCTTACATTAGCATTTTGACAACATGGTGGTTAATGTATTTAAAAAATGATATGTTGTATGTAAATATATATATAATATGTGACCAACTCCAGATTATTAGAATTATAAAAATGGAGTGTTGTCATGGCAATGGGTATAAAAAATGTCACATAATTTATCATTACAGTATGATATTTTGATGAAAACAGTTCCAATTAAAATAGTATTGTTTTATTTTTAAAAGAATTAATCAATTTTTATTTAAATATCCAATTTGCTGAAAAAATCATATCTCAAGTCATAATTTTTCAAGATTTAAAATAATTATAACATGTACAATATCATATAATATTATATATAAAACCATTGCAGAAGTTTAATTTAAAATAGATATGTTTGTTATTGATATTAATAATAAAATATTTGCTTACAGAAGAATAACTAAGTGAAAAATGATATACAAATTTTGATTTTCCAATGGCTAAAAGGAGAGAGGTGGAAAATGATACAATTTTGAATCAGCTATAATTTAAAAACGTCAAAGATAATTCAACTGATTAGGGTAACATATTAACCACATAGAAGTTTTAAATATTCACAACAATTTTAGTTACAGACAGCATCAATGTTATTATCATTTGTCTAATGTTACAAATATGTAATTATTCCCATAATACAATATATCCCAATAAACAAAATACACAAATTGGATAAGTTTCCTTAAATCATTGAATTTTGTAAAAAAAAAATTAATGGCATTTTTACTTTTAATGTGTATAAAAATTGTTTGGCCAATGATCACATCAATTTAAGAAAGAAATTAATGCTATTTTAATTTCTATTTATAAATATTCCATTAGAAATTAAATATTTATAACATTTAGCCCTACTTATACAGGTAATTTAGTTAAGAAAACAAACAATTACCCATATTAAGTAAGACTGTAAGGATGAAATTTTCAATGAGCTAATTGAAACATAAGTACTAATTAGATTATCACTAATAAACATTTTTCATAGCTCTTTGGATGCATACATACCAGTATAACTTCTGTAGTGACATACTTTTAAGCCAGATTAACATAAATGCACCGCTAAGACACTAAGCTAGTAGCTTTGTGCATTTTGATTGCCTAAAGCTATTAATGGCCACTACTATGTGCAGCCAAACACAGTGCAACTGGCATTCACATAAATGTACAAAGCTATTTGCTTTTGTAGTTTTAAAACTAAAAAATATATTGTTTACTCCATCAATAATTACAATTATTGTTTTAAATTTATTAAAAAAATGAATTTTCAAGCAATGGTGCATTTTCTGATAAAAATCAACCAAACTTCCTATGTTTTTAGCCACTGCCAAACAGTCCCTATTTTTTCTCAAAACTTCATATAGTATTGGCAATGATGCCTTGATGAAATCATTAATAATCATAAATGCCTTGATGAAATCTTCATCATTTAATTTTGCCTTGAATTCATCTATGTAATCCATTGCTTTAAAATTTAACTAATTAAAATGAGTTAAAATGTGAATATAGTAGTTAAATTTTGTCAATCTTATAAATAGGTATACCTTATGCATTTTGAATTGATAATTCTGAGCCAATAAATGGGCATATATCTTCATAAATTGACAACAAATAGAACCAACTTGATGCCCAAATCTACTAACAGCTGCCCAGAGCTGTATGCTCACACACAAAGTTAGTAGCTTTGGGCATCAATGCACAATGCATCAATGCAAAGCTAGTAGTGGTTATGTGAATCCAGCTTTAATGGTGACATAGTCTGTGATAAGGGATAGGAATTATTAAACAAAAATGTGAAGAAAAAATCAATAAATTGTTATCTAGGTAACCTCTACATTCCACTTACTCTTTCATGATAAATTTGTTGTAGTTTCAATACTTTTGGCACATATAGAGTATCTATAATAATAATATAATGAAACATAACATTGTAAGTAATATATAATATTTACCAGTATAACTATTGAAAAAATAAGATGTTTTATTAATTATCTGTGAAATTCTTGAAACAGAATAAAAAATTTAAAACATTTTATATAACCTAAAAGGGTCATTATTTTATTTTTGATTGTGTATTATTTGGTTCCAGAAATGTGTATTGTGAATGGCATATAAATAATTTTGAATTATAACCATTTATAAAACATTTTATACATATTAAAAATATGGTTACATAAAAGGAATTAATTTTTTTAAGAAAAAATTTTTACATTATTTTATATGCTGTAAACATCTAAACCATTCTCTAACTATTAAATGGATAATATTAACCAGTGCCTAGATCTCTTTTAAGTATGAAATTTTAATCAGGTTGATGAAAAAAGTTTATACTTAATTTAGATCAGAATTTATTCATTATATATATAAGATACCATGAAAATTAATTAATATGGTATTGTACCCTAATTGCCAGAAGTCACATTTATTTTAAAGGTACTTATATTTTTTATTATATATATTATGATTCCATTTGTAATAAATATTTATTTAGCTATTTACACTCTTCTTTGCATAGCCATAAGTATAAATATTTTATTAAAATTTTTATTTGATATATATTCAAATATGGATTTGAGTTTGAGTAGAAATATTACTTATAATAAAATGTCAGCTGAAATGTATACTATATATAATTTATTATTTATATCTGAACAGAACTAACATTATAAAAGATTATAACTCAGATTAAGTTGGCTATTTTGGAGTCTTAATAAAAAATAATAAACATAAGTTATAATATTTATAATATAGTACTTTATTAAGAAAATAGTATTGTTTAAAAAATTAACTTGTAATACTTAAATATAAAAATGTGATATTATAGAAATATG
The DNA here is from genome assembly GCA_034780555.1 of Coelogynopora nodosa. Taxonomy (NCBI): domain Eukaryota; kingdom Metazoa; phylum Platyhelminthes; order Proseriata; family Coelogynoporidae; genus Coelogynopora; species Coelogynopora nodosa. The sequence continues at coordinate 10,430 of JAUZND010090749.1, forward strand.
GTAGCTTTTAATTTATATATATCAGTATTAAAGTATATTATAGTGAATTAGTTGTATTATGCAGGTAGAATACTCTCCAAAAAGAAGTTCACTTCTTAATCTATGGAGTTTCCTCCCAATTATTAGCATTATATGCAATTGTATAACTGTAATGAAGGGTTCATATTACATGTTAGACATGGTAGTTGACAGGCAAGGGTGTGGCCTATATAGGTATAGTTATATGCCTTTATAGGTTTATTGTATATTATATGCCTAAACAGTTATAACTTATATACTAGGCCTATTAACTTATAAGTGGGTTCACTCATAGATCATTGACATTGGGTTGCATATTCAATTCAGGGTAATGACTAATGTTAATGAGGGCAAATACTAGACCCCAAAACCAGTCTGCAGATAGATTTACCTTATATTATACATTAACTTATATATCAAATTTTTATAAGAATTATAATTTTTTTTGTAATTTTATTTTTAATAATATAAAAAATTATATGAAAAACTAATGTCATTAAATAGTAACTGTATGAAATTGAATTGTAGTATGCCTATATCATTTAGTTAAGAATGTATTTATATTAATAATTATTAAGTAATTTTGTATATAAGTGGCAATTACATGCATGTTGCAATTCTGCAAAGCAATTCTCTCCTTTATTAAATAATATACTATTAAATATATAGGTTAACAAAAATACCATATATAACTATATTAATAATATTGGTATACCGCAAGTATATAAAATTGTAAAATTATAAAATACAGTTATTACAATGGCAATTGTAATCATTACAATACATCATAAAAATGCGTCATTGCCATTGATCAATGACTATATAGTATATAGTCATAATGACTATATACATTATATAAATGATCGGCCGCATTTGCAGTGCAACCGCACTACAAGATTATCGTAAAAATTTAGCTATTTGCAGTGCGACCACACTACAAGATGCTCGTATAATTGAATTGCGAGCACAGTAATCAGAGACCTGAGAAGGTTACAAATTGACAATTTGGTAGGACCGAAATCTAAATTCGCGCATTAAATTTTGTGTTTATATCCATGTCAAGTAGTGCAATAAAACATCGCACTTTATTTTTAAATATTTTTCTCCTCAACATGATTAATATTTTTCTAATAGATATAATACTTTTAACGATTTTTTGCAGCGTAAATAAATGTTATACATTGGAAATATATCATTATATCTACAGTATGAAAAATATCAAATTTTAATTTTATTAATTAAACCCAGCCTTAAATTTACCCATATATTATATATTGTAATATACAGCTATGATCCCAAAAATCTTAATAACTTTTAATAAATTAAAGGAAAATATTTTCAAAGTACATAATTAACACATATTATAAAATGATAGCCTAATCGTGATATATTTTAAATATGATTAATGATTTGTTTGTTATATACAGTATGAATTGTTGAAATAATTTTAAACTATTGATTATCTTCATTTAATTTATATTGATTGTATTTTAATGTTAATAAAATCATTTTGATGATCAAAAAATAAAAGAAACTATTATTATTATTCGGCTACCTTTTTTCTAAATTCCATAGCTCCAAGTGTTAAAGAATATAAGCGGTGAGCTAAATCTATGGTGAGCTAGAATCTAGCTCGACAAATGTCTCGGCGATTTATAGCTAGATTATTTTACAAAAATTCACCTAAAATGCACCTAGATTTAGCTCCTTAATTTGTAAAAAATCCACCTAAAATCGACATATAATCTAGCTAGTTTTATTGTATCCATTTAAAACTCTTAACATCCATTTAAAAAAATTGGTTTTATTAGAATCCCATTTCAAATTATGTATATTAAAAGCATAAAAAGAACAGAACATAACATTACATATAAGTGTAATCATATTTTTTAAATAGATACATAAATCAGTAATGGCATGATGCCTTCCTAACACATAATATAATAAATATATAAAAAAAACAATAAATTGATTAAATGTTTTTACGCATTCTTTTAACTAATAGAGCTGAACCCGATGTTCCACGTCAGAGGCATTGATTCCTTTGTAGATATTTAGAATGTCCGCAATAATGTGGAGAATGGAAAAGTACATTAAAGTGAAATTATACACCTATAACAAATGAATTATAAATTTTAGATAAGTTTTATTGATTTTAAAATAAATATTTTATTCTATTTTTGTTATTATAAACTTTTTTATTGAGAGTGATTGATTTGTCATATGATATGAAAAATTTATTATAGGTTATGTCATATTTAATGATAATATTATATTTTTAGCACATTCTATTATTTTAGTATACTAATACTTATTTATTTAAATACTTCATTATTAAATATTTATAGTTATTATTTATATATATTAAATATATATATATAGTTATTAAATATGTTTGCTTAATATAATTAGTCAATGTTATATATTTACACTCATAACATATTTTAAATAAAACTAGGTATATTTTAATTCTTTAAATTAATTAAATATTTATTTAGTATTATGGGAAATAAAAATATACGATTTCTGCTGTTGTATGAGTATTAATATGCATCTAAATGCATAACAAAATGACTTAAGTGTTTTTGCCTTTGTACAGCAATTGCTAAGGTTGGCTATATGCAAAAGCAAAATGACTTAGCCAATAACTAAAGTATTTTAAATATAAGCGGTTAACTTTCAGTAATATAATAGCATATATAAAACTGTCTCGAATGATGTAAAAATAATTAATACGTTATGCTCTTTTTCTAAGATAAATCTAAATTACTATTTTTTCGCTCTGCTGAAAAGTAGTGTTTTCAGACTTGAGCAGTTCTTTCTGCCTTTGTATTGCAGACTATAGAGTCAGTACAACAATATTGATAGAAAGCAATTAAAACTTACATTTCATCAGGTCCTCTCAAAATGGAGCAAATCCCAGCCTCTCATTCTCCTTATCCCCCAAAGGATCAGCACAACCCGTCCGATTAAAATGAGTCTGACACTCAGTGCTCAAGAGCAATGACCCTCTGATGGTCGTTAATTGGGCAATTTGTACAATTAATGAAAAATATTTTTTGCTAAATTAGAATTGTAGTAAAAAACACTTAAATAGTTATTGTCCTTTGACATAGGAAACCATTGGATAGTAAATATTTTATTAAATAAAAAACGATTAAAGAGTTATAACTAAAATGTTCTAAAATTACATTAATTAAATTAAAATATTAAATATAGGTGTTTTGGTAATTATTCTTGTCAAGATCAATTTATATAAATTCCTAATAAATGATAATTTAAATATATTTTCTACTGACAATCCCCAAATACAATAATATAATATACATATATATTATCTGCATTAAAGTTGAATTTATTTATACTATATATATGTGTACTTTTCGTGAACAGAAACAAATTTCGAAAAACATAAAAATTTTACTCCAAAAGATAGAAATATATTATCTAAGCTTATAAATACTTAAATACAAAATGATTTGAGATATATATTATACTGATATAATTACTGTAACTATAATTATTATAATATTTAACCACTGAGAGTTCTAACATTATAGCAATTATTGAGTTCTTTATTGTTATATATATAAAAAACATGTTAAACTCAGTGTATCAAACATATTTGCTATACATTTTCTGTTTAATAGATGAGAACCAGAAATAGATAAAAACATTGAACTCGCAGTTTGTGGTGTCCTCGATCAATGGATCTAGTGTGTCGAGCCAAATATTGATGATATAATAGTAGAACATTATAATATTAGAATTGTATAGAATTACATTTGAGTTTTGTTCAATTCATACATTTCTTATTTAAATATTGTGTTATAAAGTGTTTGCGTCAATTTTCGACTTTAAAATAAACTTATGTCACAATTTATTCTATGATAAGTTAGATATACGTCAAAAACCTAAATATGAAAATTTTAATGAAAGGTTGTTTCAAATAAAGTCAAATATATTATAAACCCACCATGATAATCGCTATAAATAATTTATTAGAAATTGCTGGATACATTTCACACTAGGAATCATAATAATTTACTTAGTATTGTACCGTTCTTTATTTAGTGCAACAAAAAATTCTTTACAGGGCATCTTTATAAATTATTTTAAAAACTTTTATTCAAACCGTTTTAAATGTCAAAATCTCCAATTTCAGTTATTTTTCAAAAGACCTCCGTTTGTAGTTTTAATATTTTTTGATATCGTGGAAATATTAAAAAAAAGTGTGTTGTACTTTTATTAGTGAATGAGTTTTAATAAAAGCTTGTTATTAATTAGTGAATACTGGCATTACTATAAAAAAGAATTTTTCGAAGGAAATAGATAATTGACACTACAAAAAAGTACTACCAAATTTAGAAATAATGGAAATTCAATTTTATCTAGGTGAATGCATATATATATATAAAAGTTCAGTCAAGAAATACATTGAAAAGTGTATATTATTCGATATAATATTAAAAATAGTGTCTGACTAAAATGGTGGTAAATCCTGGTTAGGTGTAATCGCATATATTATAATATCGCTGCTACAAGGTCTAAGTGGCCTAAACGCCATTTTTTGAAAATTGATTTTTTTCCTAATTATTATCAATATTATATGGTCTAACGTATGTCCAAGTTTTGGAGCGATACCTTTTTTCTATAAACAGTTAATATGTTGTAAGCGACAGTAGTTTTGTTGTATGCGACATTATGGATGAATAGAATACAAAGTATATTTGTTGTAAGCCCT
>JAUZND010090760.1:0-36602 GCA_034780555.1 Coelogynopora nodosa
ATAAGCATATGGCATGTATAGTATACGTATATTTTTTAACGATAAATAATAAATTAAATAGTATGGAACACAAGCTGCGGTATATTTGTATACAGTTATAATTGGTCATCTGTTCTAGAATTCTTCTTGAAATATTCGTACTTTATTTTTTTTAAATTTGTTAATTAATTGTCATACTATAACAAATACAACTATATATAATAAACCTATTTTTATCCTTTTAATAAATAAACTACATATATGTTTCCTTTATATTTATGGTTAATTTTTTAATATGTGGTCGTAACAAAATATTTTAGCAAAAAAGCGAATTGCCATTTTAAATGTATTTTGTGGTTATGAATATTTGTATCATATTTATAAATATAATAATTTTGGAATCCTTTAGAAAATGTTAAGAATAATTTTGTTGGGAGCATGTGGGATCATTTAACTGGTTCAGTTAATTTATATTTTAAATCTTTGATGAACTTTGAACTAATTTTTACTGATGATGAATGTAACGTTAAATTTAAGTATAGTATGTTTGACATCCAGTTGAAATATAGTCTTAAATATAATAACGTTTGCGTGAATCGTAAGTTATGAATTAAAATTATATATATATTTTTGTAACTATAATCATTTTGGTTTAATGAATGTATACATTAAATTAGATTAGAATAGTAAATACAACAATATTTTATAGTAAAAATTGGTGAACTTCATTTTTGTCAGAATTATATAAATTGGTCATAAAACAGTAACTCGAAAATTATGTAAGAATTCGTAAAAAAACAGCACCTATTTCTCTTTTCATAATTGGCATTATATGTCATTAAAATCGCTAAAGTGAGTTGTTAGAATTTTTATAATTTGTTATATTTAGTAACACAGAGCATCTGTCAGAAATCGTAAAATTGGTCATAAATTTTTCCCTATACAGACGTGGCCGAGGGCGTCGCTTTACATATACTGAGAATATTATCATCGACTGTGGGTTAAACACCCCAGATTACACTGCTATACATCTGCATTTTGCATAATAAAACGCCTGGCTCTTGCACATCAAATCTGACTCTTTAGCTCCTATGATAATATATATTTTTTATAGTTTATTATCTGTAAAGAGTACTTAATTATTATTATTTGTTATTATATATTAAAAATGCTTGTATCAAAAAGTGACATACATTTACGAATGCATTTATTATATATAGGCCCTATTATATTTAAACATAATTGTGCATATGCGTCATCCATTTGCACGGGGCCCTTTCAACCACAAAGTATACATTTATATTTGACAAATGCATATTACGAAAAGTCTCTTTAATTTATAGAAACTTTTTTATTGTTTGCTCTTATTTTCCAACACATTTTCTGTTTTTTTACAAACCTTACTTTGATAAACGTTTCAATGTATTTCGGGAGCAGTCACAGATATGAAGTCATTCATGAAGATAGCATTTATCAGATAAAATGATATACAGGTTTTATTACATAGATGCATATTTGTGTATGTATACCTATACACTTATAGTATATCTATATACACATATTATATTGTGTGCAATGGCTTAATTGAATTTATTATGCTAGAAATAATGAAGTGCGTGCAAACCATTTTCGTCATACCTCCTCTGTTGTTAACGGTAATTAGCATCCCACAGAATATTATAGAATAATGATATGATGTCGTTGTATTGATTAAAAAATTAGTAATACTATGTCAATTTGTTTCCATATACATATATATATATATATACTGACTTCCATTCAAACTGAACCATTGAGAATTTGTGAGATGAATAAAGGAATGTTTCTCCATTGGGAAATTACCTGTAATTGCAGACACAATATCTAAGCTACTTATCCATTCAATGTGGATTGTTTGTTGATAATTGAGACACTCTTTTTGTAATTTGGAAAACACCGATTTTGGATATCTTATTTCTAACCCGAGTTAAATTGACCGGTTTTTTTCAACTGCAAAAGTTACCAATATATTAGAGTAGTTTAGAAGATAGATTCCATTTTCCCTTTTTAATAATAGGATTATTTTTGAAAACACACCAGGGAGCTTTTAACAAATTCGTAATGCAAAAAAGTATAATTATATGATTTTAACATTTATACATGGTAGGCATGTGTTTAGTTATTACATATGTTTAAAAAACTTTTCGTTGACTTTAACAGTTAATGCGTAACTAAATAAAACACTTATTTTTAACTTCGGTTATAAATACTTTAATCCAATTATGACAAGAACCTAGCAGAGTACCTTTAAAAAATCAAAAAAATCATTAGAATTCATTGATTGAGATTATATATATAACAATTCTGAGTTTGGATTGGGATATTTTTTCAGACAAACATTTTTTATTGATAATATATTATTTATAGTAGTCAGAGGAATTTTTTCCCTACAACAATAATTTCTTAAAACATAAAACAACTACCAAATTGTTATGCATATACTTACAAAAAGGATAATATTCTGGTAGTGGATGTCCTTTTCCTCAATGGACCGTAGCAGGGATATCTTTCCCGATTCCGGATGGAGAAGGAAGAGGTTGCTTGAGGGGTTACTCGTTTTGAAGCTGTACGTCACGTGACCGTTGGGGCCTTTATCCCGGTCCATGGCATTCACTTGAGCGACCACTGTTCCGGACCTAGAGGCATAAAAATAAAAAGACGGTTTCAGTGTTCAGACGTTTGGAAAGACGCACGGAAAGACGTAAGAAAATGTCAATATATAAGTTATAGAGAAATTTAGTTAGACCTGCTAGAAGCATTATACATTTATATTTAATGTAAAAAAAACATTAATAGAGACTTTTCATTATAAATATGGTTATTTTAATTATTAATTTGTGCTTAGGTCTTGAAACCTCCCCTCAATAAAGTCTACACATACTGAAGGCGTGCTTGCTTTAGCTACATGAGCGTTATATCTATTGATATAGTTAAATGTAACTCACAAACATAACACGCGTCACGCGTTTGTTGTGTGTGTAGATTTTAAATATTTAAAAAAATTTTACAGACTTAAATATTGACAGTTTTGTTATTTATTGAGTACAGAAAATATGTACTATCTCACTTAGTATTCCAAATGATTTCTGAGTTGTGACATTTTGAAAAATAATCCGAAAAATGTAAAATAATTCAAGACATCTTTATACTCTAGTAGCTCATGGTGTTTTTGTGTGCAATAATTATATTATGTCCAGAGCTAAACTCCTTAGGAATCCACTAATTGAAGGTTCAGGAAAAATATTTGCTTGGTAACACATTTCCCAGTGACGGCGAATTAGTTGAAATGACGAAGCCCCTTTTTTGGGCCACGATCTTTTTTATTGCTGAACCCATATTTGACAACGTTTTATACAATATACAGTGTAGAGTGTTATTCTCATACGGAATATTATGGAAATAGAGTACAAAAGCTCTTTATTGTTAGCTCACTATTTCTTAATTTAAAACTGAGGACAATATTTTTGTTTTATAAATATCAAAAAAGATTTTTGAGAATAATTTTCACACTTTCATGCTTTATAATTCAAAGTGTGCAGGCTAAAATATTCTATTAATTATCGTTTTCAGTATTTGTTAGCTATAATAAATAATCATTCTGTATATAATATGTTGAATAATATTAAAATATTTCTTTATAAAACTAGAAAAATCAATATCAGCTATCCCCCTCATACAATCGTCAACCATCCGTTTCGGGCTTAATGATATCTACTCAGCGAGAAACGCTTCAAAAAGTGTGTCTCTGAAGCATGACATTACTTCTGCCTCCTATATGGAAACAATTGCGGCAAGGACAGCAAAGTAGTTTAGCTGATTAAGTGGGGACTGAGTATGGAATCACACTCAACATATAGGTAGTATTGTTTCTTAAAAGTGCGCGTGTAATGTTTTCTAAATACAGTTTATCTATATAACTGTATAATCACATTTATAAATCTATTTTGTTGATGATAAATATACTGAAATAATTCAGTGGACTAATTATACCGGTGATATTAATATAAGTTTTGCTTTAAATATGGGAGTAAAGATTATAATTATATGAAATTGAATAATTATTTTTGAAATAAAATCTGTTTATCATCTTCAAAATATCTAGTTAAATAGTTTCTTTAGTTTCCTTTGTAATCCTTATTCATTTTACTCTTGAATATTGTTATACATATTAAATGATTATTTTCATATCTTGTATCAAACCAAAAATTTGGTTAGCCACCCTTTAGTCTGTCTTCAGTTATGTTTTTGCTTATTGGATTTTGTAGGCTGTCTTTTAAATAAACAGATTTGACTTACCATCTTAACACTTAATTTATTTATTTATTCATCATCTTATCACTTATCTTATCACTTATCTTATCACTTATCTTATCACTTATTTTATAACTTATCTTATCACTTATCTTATCACATATCTTATAACTTATTTTATAACTTATCTTATCACTTATCTTATCACTATCTTATCACTTATCTTATCACTTATCTTATCACTTATCTTATCACTTATCTTATAACTATGTTATCACTTAGCTTATCACTTATCTTATTACTTATCTTATAACTTATCTTATCACTTATCACAATATAATCCTATCATATCACTTATCTTATCATTTTATCATCTTATCACAGACTATACTTTTGAATTTAATTTTTTTTAATTTAAAATAATATTTGTGGTTAGATGATAACGGCTTCCTTTTAGAGTTCGGAGTCTACTTGTTTACTTGGTTCTGAATGTTATTATTAATTTGGCAGTAATTTGGATATTTTTGGCATTTTTTTACCTTTTAATTTTGATTTGTAATGTGGTGGTGTTGAGGAATGGAATGGAATGTGTGAAGTTTTGATGTGATCTCTTTTCGACCTCGTCTTTGGTGTGACCTCTTCTTCAATTCGTTCTATTGCATCGTTATTTTTTAATAAAATTAAATAGTTTAATATATCTCAATTTTTGTCTTGTACTAAGTGTTTAAAATTTTTCAAAGTCAATTTCTCCTGTAGCTTTTTTTGTATTTTTTCAGAGTTGTATTCAGAATCTTCAATTCTTTCTTTTTCACTTCGTCCTTCATCGACTTTATGAATGTTTTCTCTTCTGACTGCATTTATTCCTTGTCCGTCCCTGAATTATTTGAGTTTGTTTGTAATTTTTTAAAATATATTATATGATACAATGTAAAAGGAACCTGCTGGTCGTAGACACGTACGGTGTTCCAGTCTTGATATAGATTGTGTTATTGTAGTGTGTCGGGAAGGTGAACTTTGGAGAACAGTCGTTGACATCCAACACGGTGATGACAACGGTGCTCGATGACGTCAGCGGTGGCTCCCCGCGATCGATAGCCTCAACGATCAACTCGTGACGCCCGGCCGTTTCTCTATCAAGGTGGCTCCCGCGCAGATACACCTGGAGGGGTAATATTAGAGGAAGAGTGGAGGAGAAAGAGAGAGAGAGAGAATGATAAAAATGGAAGGTAAAGGATAAAAAGAGTAAGAAATTGTCGAAATATGTAAATCCAATGTTGGTGGAGTCGAGCTATAGGTTACATGCTATATAGGTCTACAACCACAGTCATACTTTTCTCTCAGGTAAAATAATTGTCGTCAAAAGAAAAAAGAGTAATTCAGTATAAATCGTAGGTAAAAAGTTTAGATTCAACTTAAAAAAAGCGAGTAATATAATGTGATATAAAGTGAAAGTGGTAGGAAAGGAGTTTGTATTTGAACGAATGGAATAAAGAAATGGGAGGAGAGAAGTATGGTAAAACATAGAGTGGAAGGAAGAAGAAGAGAGAAGGATAAAGAGGGAAACGAAAGAATAAATAAATAAAAGGAAAGGCAGTAGGCTATACCTGTGAATGCAGATACACTTTTGAGACCTCATATACAGAGGGCCCGAAAATTTCATACGCTGTATAGAATAGTAATAATTGTATTTTGTTTTTCTAGAACATGCATATTTTATAGTTCTTGTTTACACTGCTGATTAAATAATAAGCAAACATGTGGATACTATCTAGTAGTATGTTTTCAACTTTACCTGGCCGTGACTAGTGACGTGAAATACGGACTCCTGTGAAAGACCGGATCCAGACGAAGGGTATTGGCTGGCGAAGTTGTGCGGGTTGGTTTCGGTGAGAATGGCTCGGGACGAGGAGAGCTTGAAGAAGACCTCTCCGTTTCTCTCCAGGTCGGCATCGGTTGCGTTGAGCAACCCGATTGGAATAGCTGTGTGTGTGAGAGAGAGAGAGAGATAGAGAGAGAGAGAGAGAGAATGAATATCAACAAAACAAGTATAGATTTTTGATAATTATTTCATCAAGCAGAGAGCGAGACAAATAAGTAATTTTTGGCTTTGTATCAAAAATATAAAACATCACAATGCTCACATTCTGCCAATAATACGTTTTTTTTTCGTAAAATCAATGAAGGACACGAAACAATAAAACAAATACGTCTAAAAAATGGTATATTGTTCTAAATGAACAACAATATAGACACAATTAAGCTGTAAATAGATTAAAAAGGAAGCAGGTAATGAAAATGGGAAAAAATTAATTACAGTTTGAATCATTTAATTTTAAATTATACAGGATGAATTAGAAATCTTTATCAACTAGTTTGCGTAAATTTTAGACATTTATCATTCATTGTATTTTTAGTTTAGTGGTATAATCAATTTACTGGGAGAGATTAAAGCTTGTTAGTTACCCTTATTTTTTATCGATCACCATCGATAATATATATTCATTTGATGGTTTAAAATATTATCATCCAACTACTTCATTGGAATTAAATTAAGCATAATTTGACTGAGTCAACTTTAAATAAAACTTAGGAAATAGTTGAAAAGAAAATAGAGCTTGATAACCTACAAACAGATACTTTACTGCCATTATTTAACATAACACAGTTTTATTTACGGGATTTAAAATGTCATCAACATTTAAGTTTAATTAGTTTATTAAAATAGTGGGTCATTGAGGGTGAAATTGAGGGTCATTGAGTGCCAAATTATTTCACAAAATTAATGAACACGCCATTAAATATAGTCACATTTTTCATATGCTCAGCATCAAATTGTATTAAATGATCGTGTTCATGGTCTTAGCCATTCTTTTTAATATCATTTAATAACAATTTAAAAGAATGCATATTAAATATCTTGCAGTAAACTTATGAATTTTAGAGTTTTTTTAGAATTTATGAATAAGTGTATTTTATATTTTGCAGAGTACATGGATGTAACCGGATATTTCATCATTTTAATTATTTCAACTATACAAAGTTGTTACATTTATACGTAGGATATGAGTTGATTCAGGCAATTAACCATCACCAAGATGATGCAGGCCACCTCTAGTTAAGAACCAACAACTTTAATACCGTCGTTAGAGGTATTCGAACCAGTGTCATTGACTTGCTAAGCGAAATACTACCACCATAATAGACCACTGGACTGCCGAAATATCCTATTTTCAAAATTATAAGTAGGTATAGGGCGGGCCACTTCACAACTGTGATAAAAACAATCACTGCAAAACTAGAATGTACACCCACTGGCAGTGTGATTCTCCCAGACCGAGTAGTGAAACTCCCTGGGCAGATTGGGGGCGTTGTCGTTAGCGTCGCCGACAATCACGGTGACGTTGGCCGACCCCGTGCGGCCGGGGCTGCCGCCATCCCGCGCATAGACGACGAAGTGGAGCTCCGGCTGGGTCTCCCGGTCTAGGGCCGCCTCCAGGTGGATGTGCCCTGTCTGCGCCTTCACGGTGAACCTGGCGGCGTCGGCGCTCCCCGTCGGGCCTAGACTGTAGGTGAGCGTCGCGTTCTCACCTGAATGGAAGCCATGAATCGTCGCAATTTAACTCGTGTTACCACCTTCTTCACTTCTAAAATGCATAAAGTCCTGCCTGTCTTTTGTCTACTAAGAGGTTAAGGTACATATTATATCCGCATGCTGTTACGGCTCCCTGAAATTTGCAATAATTTAATTAATTTGATAACATCATTTTTGTTATCGTTCAGGTCGTGAACTATGCAGATGTATGCTCATTTACAGTATGTACCGTTATACACACTTAAAACCATAGATACATAACTATTAAAACAAATTAAACAATATTGTTACTTCTCGTATAAATTGTTATGTAAAACCGTCTTTTTAAACTATATTTATGCTTTATTCTGTGCTTATAGGTTGTTTGCTATGGACGAAAAGAAAGTTTAAGATTATTATTGCAACTTTCATATACTCTTGAATCGGTGTATAATTTGTATGGAATAAAAATTCAGGCATACGAATTATAATAGAAATAAAAATATATAACTAATTCTAGCAATAAATTAATAAATATATTGAACGAAAATGCCTTTATATAACAGATTATTGCACTGAAGGATTGTATTTCTAATTTTTGATTACGATTAATGCATGATTTTATAAATAGCGAATTTCACGAATTTTAGAAATACATAATAAATCCATTCATTTTAAAATAAGGTTAATAGTTCAGTACTAAAACAGTGCATATTATAAGTGATTAGTTTAAAATTACATACTTTTTCTCAGTTAAAACAATAAATGTTATATATCTTAATTATGTGCCTTTAATTGTGACCAATAAAAACAATTTTTTTGTTAACGTGTTTTAGAATAATTTTTGAAAGATCTATATTTGTTTTAAATTTTAGTATTGATAAGTTGCACATCTGACCTTTTTCTTATATATTCACAATAAGTGATCTAATTTAATCGCAACATGTAAATTTGTACTTCGATTTTTTAAAATTAGTTATTTTACACAAATAATAAGTGATAAGATTAAACGATAATTTAAGATTAATTTAAGGATATACAGTACATTTCCCGGCTAAAAATATCGAATATATATTGTAAAATACAATATATTATGATTTTTTAAATTATGGTTTTTTTGTTGTTGCAAATTAGAACCTAACTCAGTGAACAATTTTATCATGTACGTTAAAACAGAGTTATTTACCATGACGAACCTTTCTCGAACTATCCCCATTATCTAATTATGTCAAAATAAATAGATTTGTGTTAAAAGTTTACTTAAAAAAAGGTATAGATAACCAAAGCCTACGAAGTCTTACAGCACAGTGTCATTCACACAGTTAATAGATAATTAAAAGCCCATAAATAGCACACAACTGCATATAATAAAAAAATTATAAAAAATAAACACATACATTCGTTCCTTCGAAAAAGTAGCTTGATTCGTACAGATTCTCTTTCAGGTTTTCCAGGTTTTACTTATTTATACTTTTCTTTAGATGCATTAATATAATCATTGATTGCATCATGTATGAGTCTCTAATAACTGGAAAATTATAATCATTCATTATAATAATCTACGTTTAATTATAAATTTAATATGTTCATTCAAAAATTAATAAATTCATTTTTAAATAATAATAAATATACCCTTATTTTTATATTTACAGAGATACAATATATAAAATTGTAAACAAATTGACATATAAAATTGCATGACTGTTTCGTATATAAAATAATAAATAAATTAAATTAAATCCCTTGACTTTTTCAGATTTTCCATAGATCTTTACGGAACTCTACGGATCATAAATAGTTGTGTTTATACTTTCAACTGCAGTTTTATCATTGGTATTAAACATTAAAAACATATTTGAATGCATGTATTGATACAATTCCAGCATTAATTTCCGTCATATGATAGTGATTTCCCTGTCGTATTAATAGGGATAAGTACATCAATAACGAAACTACGGAAAAGTGTTAAGCGTAGTTTTAAGAGTAGTTCATGTTTTAAAAAAAATTTAATTAATTTTTTTTTTTAAATCCATGTCGAAGTGTTATTATTAAAAATATTGTTGATGAAAAAGAATTTCTGCGTCGCAATGAGACTTGGCTTAAATTCGATTGCATTAAATTATAGCTATGTACACTAATTGTGTTATATAAATAATAAAGCAAATATAGATTAATGCTATCTTTAGTAATGCTATTTTAATTCTAGACATAATGCTTCAGCAATCATATTTATAAAACGAAAGAAGTCATTTATCGTCGTCAATAAATGATATAAGGGTGATAAACACTGTAAATGTCACAAAAAAGAAAGTTTCTCAGTGAAGTCTTGGAAATATGCAATACATTGATTTATGTGATTTACACATGGTCAAGAGCGAAAAGATATAATAACAATAATTTTACCAGCGTGTTCAGACCAACCATGCCACGTGCCGACACACCCCACGAACCTTCCCTTGGGCCATTTTAACTGAAAGAACACGATTTAAAAAATTTCCTTTTTTTCTGGAATGAAAAGTTGTAATTTTATGCATATTTTATAACCCATTTCATAGAAAAGGTAACATTTATAAGAAATCAAATGCTTTTATGTAAGGTCAATATACAGCAACATGTGTATATATTTTTTAAAGGGTATACTTTATTTATTTATTTGTTATTATTTATTTTCTCCAGAAATGCCTCTTTTTTGAATTAGCACAAATTATATTTGTTGCAATTTTATTTGAAAGAACATTATTCCATGTAAATTTATTATTTCAAGGGCTCAGAAATAGGCAACGCAAAGTGAAGTTTTATCAAGTAACTACATACATCACTGCAACAGAGACAATCCAATCAAATGCATTCGATAACCCAACTCGATCAATGAATGTAATAGTGCCATCCTATCAAATGCATTCGATTATCCTAATTGATACAATATATGAATGTATCCAATCACGAAAAATCAAACGCATTTGGCTCCCAGAATCGATTAATAAGCCTATCTGAGAGCCAGTCAATCAAGTGCAAACCCCAGCCCTCACCTGCATCTCGATCGGTGGCGTTGATGTTGAACACATTGAAGTCCACTGGCCGGCTCTCGCTAACCGTGAAGAAGTACTCCGTGCGGGCGAAGCTGGGAGACTCATCGTTTTTGTCGCCGATCTGCACAGTGACGGTGGCAGTACTGTTGAGCGCCGGGAGGCCCTCGTCCGTGCACACGACCACAACCGTCACCCGGGGGGTGGCCTCGCGGTCGAAGCTGACAGCTGTGATAATCTTGTACCTGACCAGTCGGGGGTGTGTAGAGGCAGTGAAGGATAAAATCGTATATTGTAGATGTACCAAAAAAGTCTAACAGAAAAGATGACACAGAAATTTCTCCGAAGAGTAAAATTAAAAGTCGTAATTAAAATGTTGTATTTGAAAAGCATGAAATTATCATTTTCAAATATTCGTATTTAGATATACTGTAGTTTTTCATTTATATTTAGTGAAATACACCGTTAACTTTCCGATTAAATTTATGTTTTGTTCCAATGAACTATTTTGATTAACTGTAATTTACATATCGTTGTATTTTAATACGACGTAACCAACGACTACATTTTTGTGGTGATATATTATTTTCAGTTAATGTAATTAAGTCTTGCTTCAAATGAACAATATTATTTCATTGCATTTATAAAAATACGAAATGTTTAGAATTACACTTACATACGATTACATTGGACATGACTTTTTCTCCTAGTAATTGTTAATTATATCTTCAACACGAAAATCGTTGTACAACTACCTTATAGACGTTTAACACTACCCTGTACTACTTTTAAGCTCGACCTAAACAACTCACATAACGTAGAAGAGCATGTTGTGCCGCTCGAGGGCGAACATGGGGTTGGTGCGCACACTGCAGGTCACCCGGGCGTTGTCCCCGCTATCCCGGTCCTTCACAGTGAACAGGGCCACCAGCCGGCCCGGCGTCTCGTTCTCAGGGACACTGGCAAACCCGGTGAATCGCACCGGCTCGAAGCGGATGATCGGGGCGTGGTCATTGCGGTCGAGCACGCTGATGATGACGAAGGTGGTGCTTCGACGGGGTGTTGACCCGCCGTCCGTGGCCTCAACTGTGAGTTCAATCTGTAGCATCAACGACATGTTTAGCATACTTTGTAGTAAGAGTGAAACCAACACAGCGGTTTCTTGTGCGGGATTATTATTGACGGGCGGATCTCACCAAATAATTAATTATTGCATCATGTAATAAATACAGTTTATGCTTTTGTTATGCAATAATTGTTTGCAGTGTCATTAGGGAAAGCACGGGGTTGTTTTCTGGCACCACTAAGCGTTAATCTTATACTAGATTTGTGTGGTAAATGTTTTTATTTTAACTGCTCAAGAATCTTTCAAGAATCTCGTTATATTCTAATGGAAAAAATAATACAAAATTGCTCCAGGATAAAATGTTTTTCGGATAAAATGTACCTAAAATATACCTTGTTATTTAATTTGGTTACTAACCAAAATTTGCATTATATATATTGTATATATATATTAGCTAACCTGATCGATTATCAAACCATTTTTAGTAAACATCTATATGCTACGATTAACTCTATATTATTATAAATTGAATTCTTATGAAACATTTTAGCAAAGGTCAGAAATTTATAATTATCTTATAATAATGGAAATAGAGTCAAGGTTGGAACAGGTATTACGGAATTATTTTGATTTTATTAATTCAAAAACAAAGTAACAATAGAAATTATGTATCTGCTTAATTAAAAATTAAAAGAAAACAGAAAACAGAAAATTAAAAATATAAATGATATTAAATGTATTACATTAGTTATTTTGGTAATTATGCATCAATCATACTGCTTAGTCGGTTTCTCCTCAAATTAAAGGTACTAGAAAGACTAATCAGAAAATTATTAAATTATACATAATCGATACATTGTTTTTATCAATTTGATCTTTGTACATTTTAAATTCTTTATTAAATTTTATTTGGGAGACCATATTTAATCCGAGAAACATTTAGTCTGAGAAACATTTGATCAATGGAACATGCAGTGGCGCCCGATTTAAAATTTATATAGATTTATAGATTTTAAAAAACTATACGCTCTCCGCCAAAACGATATTATAACATGTACAAAAATCCCACCCAAGAATCATATTACTAAATGTGTATTATTGTAATTTTAAGTACATATACACTAAAATTTCTTCCCATTAACGGTTAAATATAATACAATATTTTAACCGTTAATGGGAACAAACTTTATTCAGGGACGCCAATTTCTAACAAAATACTATATACAAATGCGTATGATGCGTACGCCTGCGGGCGCCACTGGAGTGTGACCCTGTCTTTCTCATTAAGTGGATTACAAATGGAATAAAACAAGGAAGTAAAATATAAAAATGTTAGAAACAAAAATAGAATTTAACAAGAAAAAGGATAAGCCGCGCTATAAGAATCGGATTGTTCTGGATAGGTGTATGCATGAAAAATAGTAAATAGAGGAAAACAGTGAATCCCTAAAATATGAGGAGCACACTAGCCAATGCGCTGTTTCCTCCAATTTTGAACGGTACCAGGTCGTGGCTAAAGGAGGGTTATTGTTCACTGCCTTATAGTAAAGAGGAGTGGGGGGGGGTCTATAACGATCGACGGTCTTTCAGTGTTGTACACAACGAGTTTTTCAGACATTAACGGAGTCAATCGTTTATAATGTATCGAGCGAAATCGATATTGGAAATAAAAATTAGGATCTATATTTTCTGCGTAATATTTATTTATGTGAAATATTGTGATCACTATTTCTAAATATTTTTGAAAGAAAAACTCTCCATTTGTTAAAAAAGCCTTGAAGTTAATTATTTGTTTACATAAGTAGTACTTTGCATAGATAGTAGTGTATTAACTAAATTAAAAAATAAGATAAATGTATATAATACAATTTATTTAATTTCTGTAAAAACGTGTCAAACAAGTAAATCTAATATACAGTATATTGTACCCTTTACCAACATAGCAATTCAAATGTCGTACATGTTATACAATTCACATTTGTTACATGAAAACGATTAGTTATTAATAGACATTATATCGATTATACTAATTTTGAAACATATTGTTTGTCTGTATTATTCTAAATTTGTTAATTTTTTTCATTTTACTAAAAATAATAGTTTAGCCACCACAGTTTAACAGTTTAATATAAGTATTAAACGTTATTTTACTGAAGATAATAATAGTAAAATTAAAAAAATGTATTATTGGTTTAAAGCTTGTGATCAGTTACCGAGTAATGATGCACGTTTACGAATGTCCCTGATGAGGTAGTATTATACAATAATCAATATTATATTTATAACAGGAAAAAAACTAGCTTCTATCTCACTTATTTACTTTATAAACGTCGTCGTTGCAAAACTGTTACGTTAAAAACATATGCAACTGTTTTAATATGTTGAGTATTCTGGTGTATTACAGAATAGTCGACTGTTTACATAAAATTCGATAATTTACCCAACGCAATTTACCAATTAACGTAGTTAATGCTATTTGCCGAACGAATAATTTCCGAAACATATCTATGTCAATTATTAGTATACGCGAGAAAAAGCTTTAACTTCTGAAACTATTTTAATTATAAAAATTAAATGCCATATTACACTTCTGAGAATCCATTATTTTCTGTTCAAACCAACATCTATAAACATCTCAGATATATTAATAGATCTATCAACAATTAGTTTGTATTGTGTTATACAAGTAAGACTTAATTGTATAGTTGCATAACATTTTAAATATCCACATTCTGAAATCGGACTGACATGACGGAATTTATCTACTATTTTTGTTTCAGGTGTATTATTTAAATGCCTCTTACATAAATCGAACATAACAAGTTTTAATTCGAATTCGAATTTGATTTATTTTATGGATTTTTATATTTTTATTGCAGTTTCAAGCACCCTGAAAAGCACATATATTGTTGAAGGGGGATTTAAAATGTCAAACGAAACTGAAAGTTGATCATAAAGATTAGTTTATTTATTATTATTTAAAAAAAAATTTTATTATTTAATTATTTAATTTTTTATTTATATTATTTAATTATTTAATTTATTTTTTATATTTTTTATTTATTTATTATTAATTTATTAATTTATATTATTTATTTATTTATTCATTTATATTATATTATTTATATATATTATTATTTATTTATATTATTTTTTATTTATATTATTTATTTATTTATAAAGCTGAAGTGATTCCATGATCAAAAACCTTATTTAATTGTATAAATTGACTAATTTTAGCGCAATAAATTTAATGAAATAATATGAAACACTAATATACAATCATTGTAATATTAATTCAAGAAGCACTGAAAGCAGTAAAGTTCAACAATCTTCCTCAAAAAACGGGTGAATATCATTCTCAGACGTCCATAATGGAAAAAAATGGATCCTTTTAATTGAACCCAGACAATATTCTGTTTGATTAATATGTATCTTTCCATGAATGAATTTGATGATACCTTTGCTGACGTTAAAAAAAATTTGGTATAAAGAAATTGGTCGAAATTTATTTTGCTGCTCGTTTAGCTAATTTAGGATAAAATGACAAGCATAATTGAAGCCGGAGCTTTATATGTAAAATTATTAAACTGTTTATACAAATTTGATTGTACGTTACCATTTTTTTAATTAAATTTTTGTGTCAATAAAAAACATTTTTTACAGCCTCAAATTTATTACGTTATAGCTTGTAATTGATTATATATACAGTATATTGTTTAATCTTATATTTATAGAGGCGGATAAATTTTGTAGAGAACCTACGTAATTTATACATTTGTCATTTTATTTTGTTTATATTTTAGTTCATAATAGTAGTTTTATTTATATTAAAATTTTTAAAATCATAACATACTGATAGTAATGTATAGAAAAATACACTCACTCGTTCACTATAAGCAAGGAGATGTTCAGGATAATTTTGAACCTTTATTTACACTGCCATTGCCTCTGATTACATCATACAACCTTCTTAATATTACCCGGAAGTCCATACATTCGAGTTCTTTTGTCTCTAGTTCGTCTTCGCTAAGAGACTCGACTCGATTCAACATGATAAAATTCAAAAGTATCTCCCCAATGAATATTCATATTTATGCTGTCGTGCAGTGTGTATAAACACGTAGTCTCTAACTCGGTTGGTGTAGCTATTGTAGTATATATTTTATTTGGGAGTATATCTATTGGCTTTGTTTGGTGTTTCAAAGAACTCGGAAAGAAAATTATTCCATGTTTGAATCAATTATTAATAATACAGATATTGTACTTTTTATAATTCCGAAAACTATATTTCTATTGATTCCATTGATTTTAATAATATAATTAGTCATTGTTATCAACGAAAACATGTTTTTCTTCGAAAAACCAATAAAATTATTAGAAGACAGATATAGTAAAAAATAAACTTTAAAAAGAAAACTATATTTTATATCGTTATTTTGTTATTAACGTCAGATCTAAATAACTGACAACTTTAATAAAGATTAAAAAAACAGTTTTATAGACTGATAGAGAAAAAATGTAAAAAATGTGGGTGTTGTAGAGGAAGGCGATTTTTGACTTCCCGTGTTTGCTTTTAACTCAACTATAGGAATGTGACTGCAGATCTAAAGGTACAATTAGGAAGTTAACTGTTAATAAAAACATGTAATGGGCTGAAATAAATTATACAGGTGCCACTGAATTACAAAATTGCTTTCATATATGTATACTTGCATGTATATAGATATAACTTTGAGAAATACGTTTTACATGCATAGGAAAAATATCAAAGAACTTTTTCAAATAATGATTATTGATGAAGTTATAATGAAGTTAGACTAAAATTATATAGGTCTGGATACAACTTAAGTATTCATTATTATATAAACATTTACCGATATAGTAGAAGCAAAATATAGGATCAATAAAATGTTGTGTTCTATAAAGTTGTATTTACACAAACATTTTAATTAAAAGAGTATTATAAAAAAATATATTTCAACGATTAGCATAAACAAGATTTCATGATTGATGTCAATTATGTTTTTTATGGTGGGATTAGTTATTAGTTGAACTTTTATGAGTTATTAGTTGAAATGATATTGGTTATTAGTTGAAATTGTATTAGTTAATAGTTGAAATTGTATTTGTTGTTAGCTGCAATTGTATTACTTATTTGTCAAAATTATATTAGTTATATTAGTTGAAATTGAATTAGTTATTAGTTTACATTATATTGATTATTAGTTGAAATTGTATTAGTTATTCGTTGAAATTATATTAGTTATTCGTTGTAATTGTATTAGTTATTAACCAAACTTTTATTAGTTATTAGTTGAAATTCTATCAAGTATTAGTTGAAATTGTATTCGTTATTATTTGAAATTGTATTAGTTATTAGTTGAAATAGTATTAGTTATTAGTTGAAATTGTGTTAGTTTTTATTTGAAATTGTATCAGTTAGATAATTATCTTCACCATATTATTATATTAAAATACGATATATATACATATACATATATATATATATTTTTTTAAATTCTTCATCTTTAAATAAGTTTTTTTTAAATATAATTACCGTATTTAATAATGTAAATGTAATATTATGTGAATAATTATATATTTTATTGTATTTTATCGGTATACTAGTTTGCGAAGTATATTCACTCATTTTAATTTTATGGAATCAAATTAACATATAATATAAGTTTATAGTTATACATTGTATAAGAATATCTAAATATATTATTTACCATGAATATTTAACAAAAGCTACTAGTGAAAATATATAACTATGATTAAAAATTTAAAGAAATTTCTCTGTATACATTTTGAGAGTCAATTCTTGTCCGTCCGTCCATCATAACGGAATATACCTGCTGCGTCTGCACTCTTTAGAACATTAATTCAAGTGATTTTTAGCAATGTTTTAAAATATTTCTGAGACTATTGTATATACTCATATATTTAGAAAAATGTTCGCCAATCATAATCATTAGCCTATTTGCTGTTTCATTGGATTTAAAGGTCTTTAATACTTTGAGATAAAATTTAACATAATAGAAAAGAAGTTCCCTGTAGTAAATGATTCCAAGTGACTGCCCTTTCAATGTTGCGACGCTCCAATGTATACTAATTATAGAAACGCCAAATAAGGAATTTTTCCTTCATGAGGTCCCCATATGCTAATTAAATAAATATTAAATAAAACAATTCCACAATCTAAAGCGTTTATACGAATGAATGGGCCGCTAGTCATACAAACGCTACCTCTTCTCCTCTTTCTTTAAGATGTCTTGGATACCCACCCTCTGCTTACTCATAATTTGATTACAAGCCCGTAGCCAGGAGGTTTGTCCGTTCGAACGAACGACTTTTTTTGGTTTAAAGTGGCATTTTTTGAAGATTTTGATTGTATATTTTTCGGTTTTCAAAGATGTTTGTAAATTTGATGAAAGAGTAAAACATTGATGAAATGTTCCTTTTAAATATAATAAGTGGCAACTAACCAGTAGCATATTTAGGGAAAATGGCATCGAATGATTTAATAAACTGTGTCTTTTCTTTAAAGAACAGCTGTTAAATTTAATGTGCACTTTCAAGAAAAAAGGAACACAAAAGATTTAATAAATGTGAATTTAATAGCTAATTACAGTTATACCACTTTCGTTATCGATCTCAATTCAATGTAAAAGAGAATAACTACCAATACTTTATTGAACAGTGCAGTATAACTAAATTTGGACCACTTTGATAGTATAAAATTTGAAAATATTGATCGTGGTATAAAATAGGTATAGTATTAATTAAATATGCAATATCTTATTTCTGCCCTCGTTTTCTAGATATGTATGCACTCATTACGTTCGTGCGTATATCTAGAAAACTTGTGCAGAAATAAGATATAGCATTCTAATTAATACTATAACTATCACATAGCCTATACCCAATATATTAATTTAAGCAAAATATAATATCAAGTCAAACTATTATATTATAATAGATATATTTAATGTTGCAATAAAATAAATAGTTACTAATTTAATTATTACTATGAGGAAGGTAAACATTTACGAATTATTCGATCGTTACAATTTTCATATCAATGATTGGTTTTCAAAAGGTCTAACAGTAATTAAATATTGCGTCAATACCTACATATTATTTTTATTAAGAAACTGTTTAATGTTAGTTACCATTATAGTGTTATTAAAATATTATAAATTATAAGAATTATACAAGAATATTTGCATGTCTCAAAGATTGTTTCAGGCTTTTTATCATTTTTATCTTTATATATAAAGGAAAAGGAAACTAGGTGCTAAGATTCAGTAATTTAGCCTTTATATATCTTTCTTCGTGTACTGATGGTATATTAGATACGTCGCTTTTTGATAATCGCATATCTAATGTTTTCAAAGCTCTATACAACTGTCTTCTTGCTGATGCATATTTCCAACTTATTTAATGGATAGCAGATATTCTGTTCTCATTAGATGCAAGGCAAATATCATATTATATTTGATTTTAGAGGCTAGCGTTCGCACGTTATTTTGACAGTATATTTTTTTGTGGTTATGGATAATATTCTTTGCGTTCATGTACGCTCGGCATTTTGTGAAAGCATAACTATTTTCTGTCAGCATGAATATAACCACTGGTGTGTTTTAAATAGATAAACTTTGACATAATACTGTGGGGTCCTTTAGCAGTAGAAAATGTGGTACTAAACTGCTTCGTTGTCACAGATAAGCTGTTATAAATATTACACATTTTAAAAATGAGAAGGAACGTATGTAATTTACATTTTAAATAGACTTTATATTTGACCAATATAAAACTTATATGCGTATATAAATTATAAAGATAAATATAATTTATATAATTATATAGTACATAATTTTTAATTTGATTAAATAATAATATATAAAATCATTATAAGGTATTCTAAAAAATATTTTCATATCGTTTATAATCAGTGATAAACACCCTAAAACACCCCAACACCATAATACATGAAACACCTAATACAGACATCTTTCTGTTTAGCAAACCTTCTATCACCGCATATAATTTTGTTATGTGTTGACTAATAAATAATATATATAATTTAATAATAATGTTAATAATTATTAAAGTAAATAATAAAGATAAATATTGTCATTAGTAAATGTCCATTCTGCAAATGTATGGTTCATTCAAGTTGTTTCATCTTGTTACTAGTTTCAATATTTGGTAGACACGTTATTTTAATTGATTATTGAAACCTCGTTATATAATTCAATTATAAAAAAAAAATTAACCAATTTGAGATCATTTAAATGAAAAAAAGACAAGATTGTACAGAATATTATAAGTGACATTTTATTTTAAAATTGTGTTTCCAATTAACAATAAATTATCCTGAAGATATATTGAATTGTGTAGTAACACAATTACGAACTAGTGATATATAACAATGTTCCGGAAATGTTAAAATTGTTTCCATACATAAAATACATTTTATAAAATATATTTAAATATTTTGGATTTCATTATTTTAAAATTTTATATAATATCTGTTTTAATATAACATTTGTTTGATTTGTATTTTGAAATCTAATATATATATATTATACAAGGTATAAACTATAACCACTAAATTCATCAAATTAATAAAATCAATAACAATCAATAAAATCAATAAAAGAGGTTTTTTCTCATTTCTCCGTTTTTATATTTTTAGGGCTGCAAAAAGAAAATTTTGGATAGTATATTTATAACCGGATCAGAATTGCAAACTAATCTTTTAACGGTATTGACACCGTTTCTGTTTGAAGACGTAAGTAAATTTATAATTTAAACTATATTATAGTACTTTAAAATTATAGAATATTTCGATTAATAAATTGAGCAGAATATACAGTATAAATGCTTATAACGACCAAGCCATAGATGTAATTCCGCATTTATTAGTCATATTATAGGTTTTGCGAAAATCATATCAGTTTTCTCATAACAAACAATAGATTTGAATGTTAGTTGTTTTACATTGAGGCTAATTTTGATATATATAAATATAATAATTATCATATTACGTAAACAATAATAATTGAACATACCAAAAAATCATCAGCAGTTTACTTATTCAAGTACAAAAATTCCAAATTAAAATTCGCAGTAGGCTATAAATTATATAAAATACGATTTTTTCTTATTTTTTAACATTTAAAACATTTAAAATCAGGCAAATACGTTTTGCGAATCTGGCGAATTTTGGGAATTAAAATTCTGCTAATTATGTTAATTTAAATCCTGCTAATTCTGTGAATATAAAACCTGCTAATTTAGTGAATTTAAATCCTTCTAATTATTTTAATTTAAATCCTTCTAATTCTGTTAATTAAAATCCTGCTAATTATGTTAATTTAAATCCTGCTAATTCTGCGAATTCGAATCCTTCTAATTTTGTGAATTCAACTCCTTCTAATTCTGTGAATTTAAATCCTTCTAATTATGTGAATTTAAATCCTTCTAATTCTGTGAATTTAAATCCTTCTAATTATGTGAATTCAAATCCGGCTAATTCTGTGAATTTAAATCCTTCTAGTTATGTCAATTCAAATCCTTCTAATTCTGTGAATTCAAATCCGGCTAATTCTGTGAATTTAAATCCTTAAAATTATGTTAATTTAAATCCTTCTAGTTATGTGAATTTAAATCCTTCTAGTTATGTTAATTTAAACCCTGCTAATTCTGTTAATTCAAATCCGGGATATGTGCTATTCATGGGTTGATTGCTTGATATGAACGCAGAAGAATAGATTAATTGGCTTAATTAATTGTATCGACTTAATTTCACCGACAATATAATTGTAACTTTTGGAATGATGATTTTGGCTGATCACATCCTTTAAATAAAATTTAATTTGGGTGACGTCTCCATAACGTCTTCATATTTAATTTTTTTTTAATTTATTTTTGTACAAAGGTGTTACATAGTAATTAGATGAATTCAAATTGTAAGCTGATTTATTTAGTTTCATACCATATACTATGCTTTTACAGTACGACGTATATTTATTTTTCTTATCGACTTTATATATTCTTATATATATATATATTCTTATCTTCTTATATATACTTTGTTTTAAAAAATACTATTACAATTATAACAATAGTAGCCATAGTACAATTTCCATAATCTTTTATTTATTACTGACTGATATAACCAAAGTAAAGACTAATAGACAGGGAATGATACCAATTAATAAATTGAATGCTATTTTATATTATTCAAAATAATAGGAAATTTTTTATAAATCTTAAATTTTTTAATAGTATTCATTTTTTTCGCTATATCTATTCAAACAGAACTACCATCAGTGCGTATCCCAGATATTTGCTATACTAGGTTTTATCAAATGTTACCTAAATGTATACAAATCAATAATCATTTTGATAATGGATGCTTATTTTCCTTTTATTATTTCAGTTGGTTATTTTGATCTGTGCTGGAATTATAGCTGTTATGAGTCGTCGTAAAGCACAATTGGTTCCCATGGGTACTGTCAACTAAATCATTCATGATTTTCAATTGTCAAAATGGATTGTCATAAACATTACATTTTGTCTGCTATTAATATGGAGATTAATAACTGACATCCGAGACTCTTTTCTGGTGGACGTCAAACAATAGTTGGCATTTAAATGTTGTATCCAATTCCATTAAGTTACGTCATTGTTAATATTTTACAGGGGCAAGAAGATAAAATGATAATATTGACTTATAATGTGTTACAAAAATAAGATTTCGTCTACTAGTTATCGTGTGTTTTTCATGTCGCACAAATTGTGTTGACATTTCCGCGCTTAAAAAAATTAAATGACAAGTTTAAACAATATGTTGTCGTAATATCGGAGAAAAGTTATTAATTGTAATTTAGCGTTATGTTACTTAGATGTATTTAATATAATATAGGTATTATTAAATAAAGAATGTGTATACGTATATATTTAGTATATACAAATACTAAATAGGAATCCTTTAAATCATTTTGGTCTATAAAATAAAGATATTTCACAAACCATATCAGGGGCTGATCATAGGATTCCAACTTAATGGGAAAACTTTTTTTTTTCGAAATATGCAATTAATTTATGGACAAAATTTCTGTAGAAAGAAAAGGGAGAGAGGGTTGGAGAGAGGGGAGTTCTCATTGTGTGCTTGAATGTGATACTTTTTACAAGGAGGCCGATTTTGCTATCTCGGTAAATTCTTAATTTTATTTAGTGCAACCTTACGTACATATATTCATTGGAGGGACAAGTCCCTCATTACATTGGTCCCTGCATAAAGCGTATTATTGTTTGTGGCGAAATAAATAATTGTCATTTAATTCATTTTAAATTAATATTGTATGTATTATTATTATGTATTACTATATACTATTTTTTAGATGTTACTTGCTAAAATTTATAAATGTGCAAACTTATTTTTTTCACGAGTAGTTTTTACATTTAATTTAGTAGAAATAAATGTACGTAATAAAATATGTCATATTTTGTTTGATACAATAATTTTTATGTGTGTATCTTACATGTAACATAATAAATGACTATTTAATGTTATTTCACGAAACGTTTTTACAGGAGCACAAGTTACATTACAATGACATGGACACAAGTTTGATTTAACGAGATATTTTGTGGTCGATTAATATTTTTGTTAATTATTTATGCATGTGTTTTTAATAAATCAACAGTTTCCTGACCTGTTCTGATATCTATTGATGTTGTAAAAGTAATATTTATATAAAAATAAACATGTTAATATCTCTTAAAAGACACTGGTTTTATGTGCATATCATAAATTTGCATCGATATTAATGAACATTATTAACAGTATATAGAAATAGCTTTTTGTTTAATTTAAAATTATATTACTAATGAAATCTTTTATCAATTTAAACTTTTTTATATTTAAATATACCCATTAAACTAAGCAAATAAATACACTTCGAGAATCAATGAAAATACTTTTTTATTTACACATCTTTTGGGGAATTGCCTTTTATCTTTGATATCTATCGTAATATTTATAAACAATTTATACATACATTTTTTTTGTTGAAGTCAGGTATACATACCTGACGATGACTGGTATGGACAATAGCACAACATAATCTAGAAAATTCAAGAGTCCCTTGATCTATTTTCTATGGATACGGCACTATCAACCAGAATATAATTAACTCAAATATCTAGTAAAAATAGGTTTAGAAAACAGTCAGCTTTTAAT
Source organism: Coelogynopora nodosa (assembly GCA_034780555.1). NCBI lineage: Eukaryota > Metazoa > Platyhelminthes > Proseriata > Coelogynoporidae > Coelogynopora > Coelogynopora nodosa. The sequence goes on from JAUZND010090760.1 coordinate 24,195, forward strand.
CAAAATTAAACTCTTTAAATGATACTAACTTGCACAGCACTGACTTAGGAACCTAATGCTTTGTTTAAAACGTAATAAATGTCTAAAATGTACAAAATTAATATTTTTTAAAAAATCGTTAAATCTACGCATCAAATTGTTATAAAAAAATATGTACCTAGTTTTTACACAATTTTTTCTTTTATGGATTAATGTGAATATAATCAAAATTAAGTTATGAGCCTCTACGCTGAAAAGGTCACATAAAAAATTATTTATTATATAGAGGTTACTATTAAAAACTAATATTAGTATTTTTTAAAGTGAATTAATTGTTTTAAAATTTGTTTCTGACCATTTAAAATGATACATTTGTAAACTTCACATTTTGAAGCCTATATCTGTGAGCTCAAAATGTCGTTTCATATTTTCTAACATAGAATTCCATATTTGTTCTTAAATCAAAACACCCCGGGCTCCAATAACAAAGACAAGACAATTGTGTGATCAGAATATTATCATATTAAATTATCAATTGTCTGCATATTCATAGAAAAAGGAACACCAAAACAAGTTAAATTAGAGTTGATCAGTCATGAGAACAGCGAGACCCCTGAATTATGCGTGCTGTTCGCCCTTCTTTCCTGCGATCTGAAATACAAACAAATTATACGAAATTACAGTTAAAAATAAATACATACATATTTTCTCTAAACTTCAAATTTGAGATTAACCCCAAAAGCTACTGGTGTTATCGTTCACTACATAACATTTACTGAAGTTTTTTTCAGAACCAGTCTAATTTTTAATGCACTTTCGATGCCGTATGTTTTTGTTGATTATGCTCAAGAACTTAGCCTTCTACTTAAAATCCAGTATCTATCCTAAATTGTTTAATCTTTTAGGCCAAAATTTTCTATGGTGGCAATTTGTTTTGCGCTTACCGATATCTATTATGACGTCATTAGTGATAAAAAAATAATCTAATATCAGTTGTATCGCATAATGTGTCTACCAATCTAATCAACTATCACATCTTTAGTTCACTAAATAGACAGCTGACAAAGCGTATTATTAGAAAACGAATGAGATTTGCGATAGTCTTAAAACGTATACAATAATTTATAAAATGTATAGAGAGTATTTAACTGCATAGGATAAATGATTGTGGGTAAATTTGACCCTCCTAACTCTCCTCCTTCCAAAAGCGCCTGGTGCTGCAGAATTAAGAAAAGGAATAAATGCTATTTTATCTTCCGCTTATATAATATAAACGTCACAAACCAAAAACCTATAGTTAGCTTTTTTAATTTAATATTGTTTATAGATTGCACATTATAATTTTAAGGTATTATTATTTAAGTATCACACAAAATGTATTTTCTTATAATTGTATCAAATTTTAGGTAATACTCAAAGTAGTATATAAATGAATAACTAATAAATACCGTTTCGTGCTAAAGTTATAATTAAAAAGTTTTAGAGGAAAATTTGCAATGAATAAAATATTCGCACTGAAGGAATAATGTATATTAGTAATGAAGATTAGGAGTTCCAGTATTATAATTATTAACCAATATTTCACAATGTCGATAGTTTGCTTATAATAATCCTACTGTTAGGGTTAGTCAAGAGTTCTTTCATATGTGTAGTTGTTATCGATGATAATAGGAGATAACTTGTTTTCTTCTGAAGCAAGAGAACTTCACTTATTTCACCTTTTAGCTTACTTGCAACACTTATGACAATAAACAGTAAGCGTCATTTTTTGGGCCAGAAGTCCTTCCAATTAACTCTACCTGTACACTTGTCGTGGTAATCTTTTTCATTTCGTATGAAAATAATTTGAGAAAACTAAACGACGTTATGATTATGGTATTGTATTATAGTATTGTACACGATATAGTATTGTGTCATGATCACTATTCACTGAACACTAATCGAAGATAGAAGTATTTGCGAGAAACATTTATCGACACAACTGCTGGTTCATTTTAAACCATAACTCGACAGCCCAATTATTTATTTTATTAGTATGGCCTGGTGCCAACCTAGAATACTGGGACCGACCAAGTAGTAAGCGTTGATATGATGATATGTCGCACCATGTATGGGAGTTAGAAACAGTCATTTCATATTTAATACAGTGTCATCAGTGTCAAGTGGTGGATGCCAACCAGTATCCCGTGAAACAACAACAGCTAGTTGTGATGAATATATTTCAAACTTGTGAAGAGATCTCGACAATATTGGAAAATATCATCCAACAGTCAATAATGCTATGTTTCGTAGACATACGCACGCAACGGTTTCATTTGGTAGAATCCCCTTCATCACATAGCACATACGCCATAATACCTTTATTTTTTGAAGTACACAAAATTAGCGTTGTAGAAAGGTTATACCGTAATATAATCAATAAATAATTAATCAATAGAAGTTATACTGTAATATAATCAAACATTTGTAATAGAAATTACACGTAATATTTTAGTAATATATGTTGTTCAGTAGACAGAGTCTAAAAGGCCCAGTATGCGAGACCGGTCGCTAAATATAAGATAAGGTAAGCTTGACTTAGTGGTTGTGTCTAAATCGATAGGAAGTGCCGTAAAACTTACCCGCTTGAAATCGCTCATGTTGGTCGTATTGACCGGAGATCCGATCAAACTTAAATAATCGATACGTGTGCTCTCCGAGCCGGACTGGTTATCTTTCACAAATATCTGATGGAATGGAGGAAAAAATACATTATAACTAAACTTAATATTTAATAAAATGTGTTCTGGTTATTTATCTATGAATATAAATCAATAGCGTCAATATCTAGAGTATGCAGCCAGTACTAAACGTATTTTAAAACCAATTTAGCCCGAGCATGTAAAGGGTCCATTTGATCCACCATAATTCAACCTAAAAGAGTTAAATATTCTCTGTCAATTCAGCACATTATGGTGTTATGTTTCAAGGTGATTCTAAAAATATAAATAATTGAGACATGCCAACCTCCCGAGGCTGAAAACCAGGACATGTTGGGGTACCTCAATTTCAGACGCAGAAAATGAATATGTTCGCATTATGTTGATGTGCCGTGTACAAGCATGTGTCTTCAGGTTCTCCAATTACAGGAGAAAACAGAAAATGTTAGGAAAATTAGGAATTTCACTTTCCATGAAAAAATGCCGAAAATGAATTAATTAAATATGAATGAGATAATTTTATGTTTTTCTTCAAAAACAGAGCCAAACATTTTCTAAACACGATATAATTCTAACTACCAGGACAGTTTACTACCTTATCAGAATGTTGGGGACGGTTGAAGGTTTTATGGCTTGTTATCTGTTTATTTATTGCTGTTTATAAAGCATTAGATGGGGGGGGGGACATTGTTTCAGACAACAATTTTTATCATTTATGACATCGTAATGGTTATCCGTAAGTGACAAACAATTCTTTATTGGAAGGTAAGTAAGGATGTGAATGATCAATGGAAGTTCCACCCTCAAAAGCTTCCATATTTTTTGTCCAAAAGTCGTTAATGCGTCATCAAGCTGTCTGGTATATTTTATTTATAGAAAATATTAAATCAAAAGTGGATTCATAGTAATTAGACAGACACTGAAACATCTCAGAACGATAGTCTTAACAGATTTAGAGTTTTAGTGATTCTAGAGTTAATGTGCCAAATTTCGTTTTATTTATTCTACAACATTTTTAATTCAAAAAATAAACCACGTTTAATAAATTTCGGTAAAATTACTTTTTATAATATGTTTCTAAAAAATATAAAACAAAACAAAAGGTGTCAATATTGATAAACAGAACTGAGATCTATGTTTCATAAATAAATTTTCGTCATATTTCGTAATTATTTTATCGATTTAAATTTGTAATAGTGGAAGACATATGATAAACATTTGATCAAAAATATATAATTAAAATAACCCACGCGCGATAAAAAGAAATGTAGATATGTATAAGTATCATGAGAAACTAAGTTATAATATATTTACACAAATCATGGTATTCAATTTTATAATTCAACCATCAGCCTTACCGTGAGGGAAGAAACATTTTGGAATTTGACATATTTAAGAGGTATGAGCACTCCTTCCTTCATATCTTCTGGTGTGAGGCTGAAAAGAAGAGAACCAACACAGCCTATCAACATGACCTCACTCACTGTCACCGAAAAGTCTCATAAAGAAATTAAACCACTCTCTCTACCTCAAATCCTGAAGTCCGAGTGTTCCCTCACAAGCGTCGAAGTCGGGAGTTGACGTCTGGTTGATGTAGAGACGAATTGTCTTTGGACCAGAATCTGAGGATATATTCAGACTGCAATTGCTAATTAATCGATTATTGATTTATTATTTGCAGTTTTATAATATAACAAGAATATTGGCAATCAATAGAACTGTCGACATAACTACTTAGAGATAAAATTTAAAGTGTAACAAAACACTTGTTTAGACTATAACTTATTAAGATATATTAGTTTGAGAAAGGTTGAACATAGTAAATATAAAGTTTATCAATTCTGTTTTGATAGTTCACTGTTCATAAACAGTTGAAAGATACATTTGAGAGTAGAAACTAGTTAAGATATCGTAATATATAGAAGCAGAAAAGAGAAAGACAATAAAAACAGATGATAATAGACAATTAAGACGAAGAGGGACCTGTCGATAGAAAAGAGAGATAAGGACAGAAAATGGAAGTGATAACAACTTACCGGCTGGTGCCATCAGCTTTAGAGAGTGTAATTTAACAACTTGATTGTAGGAAATGTATATGATGAGCTGAGGGAGAGAGAGAGAGAGAGAGTGAGAGTGAGTCAGAGATACCAGGCAGCTTTCATGTCCTTCTTACACTGATACAATTATACAAAAGCATATAACAAATAAAACGATAATAAAAATATATAAATAAGAATATATTATTCAAAAATATCATAAAAAGGTATTACGGATAACTCGCTGTTCCTGAAACTTTTCTAATACACTTGATACTATTAATAGGATCCAAAATTTTAGCCAAAGCCAGTAATTAAACTCCAAGACGCCTCTAGATTTCCAATACTTATGAGAACACTAAAAGGCGAGTGACATATATGCAGTAAACATTCACAAACGGAAATAGTAACAAAAAACCCGTCCCCTTTACTTCCATCGTGAGGGCAATATTGCTGCAAGAACTACGTCACATAACCAGCCCAGAACAACCCGGTCTCCCGTCCCGAGGTTGCGACAACTATCTCCCCCTCGTGCCCACTCACCTGCTCATCGGTATCTGATTCCAGGAAGCCACCCGTCTTGTTGAACACATGTTCTAGTGGGTGATCATCGGATCCATTGAGACACTCGCAGCCAGACTTGTTCACGAGGGGGGTCAAATCCATCTGGAGGGAGTTGGTTATGTAGTGGAGGGGTTCCTTTCTCAATACTGGCTATCTATACTGTTACTAATCTAATCAATATATCTATTATACTAGAATTATTCGTCGTATGACTAAGTTAATGTGTATTGATTTTATAATATCACAAGAAAATTATTCACTTAAAAATAGGCAGATAGATGTTATTGATTATATTTCAAACATCGATAATACGTGCGCGCGCCCATATGTAAACATACACAATTTCAGTTATATTTAGAATATTGATTAAATTGATAATAATTTTAGTACATAATATCCATTTTAAAACACAAAAAGTAATTAATATTTATTTCTTTAAACATTAATTTTAGATGGAGGATCATTAATCATTTTTATTATTCTGACAATCAACAAAATAAATCATTGTGTTAGCGCTATGAATTAGCATAAATTATATTTTAAACTCAAATAATGTGAAAGAACTGAACAGGTCCCTGGACAGTTTCTAAATAATGTGTAAATACAGCTACTAGAATACTACTGAAGCCCTCTAATTTGAGGACAGTTGAACAGACAAGAGAGCCACAAGATATGAGCAACCGACCTGTCCCTTGACGACTCCATCTCCCTCGACAGAGGAAGGGTCCCCCGCCAGACTCTTCACCTTGGCCTCCAGAGCCTCAGGATTGGCTCCACTCACCTGGTCAAGTCGGGCACTATTGCGGAGGAACACGAAGGTGGGCATTGCCCGGATCTGATAGCTGGCTGCCAACGTCTGTGGAAGGGGGACGAATAGAGTTAGAGCGGTGAGAGAGGTGAGAGTTATAGAGTTAGAGCGGTGAGAGAGAGGAAGAGTAATAGAGTTAGAGTGGTGAGAGAGAGGAAGAGTAATAGAGTTAGGGGTAGATAGATAGAGGGGTAGATAGAGAAATACTATTAGTGGTGATTTAATGAAAGAAATTTAATGTTAGATTTAAAGTTAGAATTAAAGGAAATGTTAACGTTGAGAGAGAGAGAGATGTGATGGGATAAAAGAGGAGAGAAATAAAATTAAAAACTGATAGAGGGAGTGGAGAAATATAAATATTAGAGATTGGAGAGGAAAGATAAGTGAGGCTAAAAGAATATAGAAATGATCCACATAGTTTAAAGCCAATATTATAGTATACAGATTAATATAGCAATTTTATACATATATACGCGCCGTACTATATCAAACCAACCAGTAAGCTAACAATCAACTAATTCCTTCATATATAATTTTTAAAATGCACATTTGAGTATCTGTCAATATGGATATTACAAGGTTTCGGATTAGGGAGATAGCAGAGAGAAATAGAGGAAGACGATATTTGTCTCATTGAACCATACACGCACACCATGTTCAGTAATTTTGTATACCTAGTTTTGTTTTTACATAGTAATTGAAGGAAATTAACATAAAATTGACGGTGAAAAACTTACCGTTTAAAAATAAATGTCTTAAATTAATAAAATAATGGCCAGAATTAATTAAATATGTTTACATCCTGATGACAAATTCAAAGTTTACACAAAAATTGTAGTTAATGAAATCATACCTAGAGAGTAGTCTAGTCATCTTAATGAATGCGATTATAATGCTGCCAATACAATTGTTGCCGTTTTAAGAACGAGATTGAAATTTCAATCTGTTTTCATATAAAACGATGATGTTAGACTCACTGATAAAAAGAATGAATTACAACATATCAAGACAAATTAAAAAGTTATACTACGACAATAATGCCAGCATCTCAATGTAAACGACTGCGTCACAATAAAAGATGCAAGAAAAAATCATTAAAAAATATCTATAACAGAAAATTCTGTGTATTTAGCTAATGTTTATGTTAAGATAAATCAAAATGTAGATCAAAAATATTAAATAAGATAAGAATTAAAAAATTCGGATATCAAAATTAAATGATTGAATACTTTTTTTAAATAATTTTGCTTTGAATTAAGTGGCTTCGCAATAAAACGCATATACAGTAGTATCAATTCAATTTTATGTCGAAAATTAGAGAAGAAAAATACTACAGCTTAATTAGAGAGATATTACGGACAAGCGCGAAACAAAAGGGTGCTAACACAACACAAATTCGGCAGTACAAAGTTGGGATCTCGAAGCAGGACCAGTGAGACTCAAACGTTCAGCTCATTGTGCCAGCGTCCTCTACAAATGTTAACCCTTCACAGGTCTCGTGATTATATGTCTTAGTCATTGAGTGCATATCGCGTAATGACGTGTTTACATAAGATTTTTCACCTCACAGAACCCGCTTTGTTGCACTAGTTCATTTTCAAATGTATAGGTTGAGAACAAAATCAGCAAATAATTAATTGATTCAATATAGCATAAATGAATTAGGTGAACTAAAAGAACAAAATGAACTAGATTTAGCACGAATATGTTATTTTTAAATGTCACGTGGTATGGCCTGATCCAAAACAGATCATAAAATCAACGAACAACATTTAAAATGAATCTAATACTGTTGGAGGTCAGGATAACAGTTTCCAATTTTACATACACCTATCGATCCGAACAACATAAAATTAATCCATTTTTTAAAAATTATTTTCAAAACCCAACTTTTGATTGTTTATTACACTCGAATAGCAATGCATATTTTGCCTAATATTAGATTCTAGGGTAGATTGTTCATCGCAAAATTTTCGAATTCTCAATTGGCTGTTGAAACAGGTTCATGGGGATGCTCAATAAAACTAACGATTATTCATTAGTTTTATTCACCATCCCCAGACTCTAGACAGAATATAAGACTCATTTAATTTTTTATTCACTGAAAAATTTAGAATATAGCCTATATCAAAATAAAAAATCTAACTTATAAACAAAACAGAAAAAAATGTATTGAAAATTTTGATCACTGATTGCAAATTTTAGGACAAGCGGCCACATCGTTCTTCAACTGCAGGATGATATATGGTCGTGGGGGGTGGGGGGCTTTACACCCCCCCTCCTAAGGACTGTGAAGGGTTGAACTATTCAATTTCATTTAAAACTACTCAAATGTCGAATTAGGTATATGAAAAGGAACCTAACGGGTGTAATCCAAAACAAAAAAACGTAATTTACGTTTTAAGAAGCTATGCTATAAATAGGAAATACCATAAAGCAGCTGCGTATATAAGCTAATTGCATCTTTTTATATAAACACATTGGCTATACGCAGTCAACCATGCCACGAACTATGTTACTTCATTTTTGTCGCATATACCGATTTAAAATGTTGAGGTTTACAAGACTCTCCCCCTCTGTAGGTCCACGAAAGTGTAATTTTGTTTTGTTTCTACAACACATGGTCAAAGGATCACACAAGTTGCTACAACTTTAAAAAAGTTGAACAAATAATTTTAAAGCCTTTGTTATACAGATTACAAATAATTCATAAATTCTAAAAAATAAAATGGTTAAAAAACGAACTACCCAATACAACAATATTATGTAAAAATATGTTCTGCTCGTGACTAACAGGGATGAGTAACAACAAAAACATCTTCCAACTCCCTCCACTGAGGTGGTTGCACATGGCATGGTTCATAACAAAAAAACACAGCAAAATCCCCTGATTTTATCAGGATTCTTAGATTTAGATTTTCAATTCTTCAGACCTTATTTTACAGCATCACCTCAAATTAATACAGATAAATAGTTTGCAATGTTCAAATAAACATGTACAGGTATCAACATTTTAGTCGAAACAATTTTGAAGATTTGATTGACCAAAAAATTAAAGATAATATATTAATTAATACACAATAGAATTTGTTAAAGTTTAAAACTGCGGAATATAGTCTGAAGAATACGAATTGAGAGACCATATTATGAAGATTGTTTTCCCAGCATGTATAAAAATCCCCTGACTTTCACAGGTCGCTCTGAACCATGAGATGGTGGCCCACCTACATCAAGCTTGTCACAGTCGACCTTGAGGAAGGTTACGTGCGGGTACTTCTGACTAAGGGTGCTGACGAATGGCGCAATCTGTTGACAGGGGCCACACCAGGTAGCGAAGAAGTCCACCACGACCAGTCGAGCCCCGTCGACATGGGTAGCGGCCAAATGGAGCTCCTGGGTGAACTCAATATCACTCTCAATCTGCTTCACTAGGCCCATATGTGCTTCAGTGGTCCGATCTGGTCTGGGCGAGATAAGGGCCAATAGAAATCAATATGATTTGTAAATAAAATGTTGATGAAAGTGGACCCTCTGCACATAATGTTTAAATATAATTATAGGAACCATACACAGATATAAGACTCAAAGAATATAACTCCAAGCAGAATCAGCTTGTTTACAATGATATGTATATATTAAGATCATAATTAAATAACTGTCTTTCTATATAGGCAGTGATATAATATAACATAAACAGGAATAAGGAACAGGAAGAGAATCAGAAGACTTTTATTTTATACTTTATTACATATAAGTAATATGTGAATGTGGGCATCTGAACCATGACTCATCAATTCCCTCTAAGTAAATAAGTTCTCAACATGTGTCATAATATTATTGCAAATAAATACTAATATTGCATATTAATAATATTTAATAAAAATGGAATACCTTCAAATATAGATTTTATTGTTCAACTTCTTTAAATAACCATTCCCAATATGCAACTATTTTATCCTTGTATTAGGTTTTACATAAAAACGTTAAATTTTTAAATTTTCAAAATTCCCTGAATAGGGAATATAGGAGAATATATATAAATAAAAATGCCAATAAATTTAAGAATTCAAGTTTATAAAATTCCAGTTTTTCATGTAAATAAATAACAAACGGCATAATATTGTAGTTAACATTTTTTTGTTTTACTAAACTAAAATATTATAACTGATTTAAATATTTAGGAAAATAATATTTTTCTAGATTATGATTGTTCAGTACATAAAGGTATAAAACATTAATATTTATATAAAAATGCTAAGTACAAATACTTTTTAAAACATAGTAAAAAAGTAATTTCAAAATAAATCAATTAGTCAAATGATGCCTATTTATCAAGTTAATATGTTCTATATATATATTTAAATTATCACATATTATAAGAAATAAGAACACATCTTTCAAAATATTACTAATATTACAATATATTTCTGAAACAATGCTACTTATATTTACAAAAAATAAAATTGACATAACTGATATAATTTTGCTAAAAATTGTAGGTTTTACTAAAATTTGTGAAGTTTTATTATGAAAGCTGTTGAATAGATAAAAAAATTATTGTGGAAAGTGTGAACATTTTTGGTGATAATGACATGCCTGAAAGTAACATTTATATTCCTATTAATGTTCCAGTCATGCTATTAATATTTTACTGATAAATAAGAGCATAATATTGATATAAAAAATTAAAATTGGCAAAAGTATATTATAATGTTTTACTTATTTACTTCCATATTTTATATCTACAATATCAACTAACTTGAATAAATCTCAAATTTAATCATTTTTATATAGCTAAATTTTACTGAATATAATTAGTAAAGAAAAGAAAATTTTCCTTTTTAATTATTTTTAGAAACAGACAATGTTATATAACATATAGCCTAATAATTTTATTTATTAAATATAAACAGTTTATTATGGTAAAAAATTATGATAGATTATAATTATGAAAAATGTTCCTTTTTAATTATTTTTAGAAACAGACAATGTTATATAACATATAGCCTAATAATGTTATTTATTAAATATACCTAAACAGTTTATTATGGTAAAAAATTATGATACTTTTATTTAATTTGGATTAGAATTAACTTATTTATAATTTTATTAAAAATATTTAAATAAAATGATATATTTCTGTCAATTATAACCAACCTTTTAATTAATATATATTATTTTTATTATATTAATATAATGAGTACAGTATAGACTTTTTTGCATGCCAAATACAAATAGTTGCTAAATATAATTATATTAGAATGCATATTGATCCTTTCATTAAAATAGGATAACACAGACACAACACAGTTAATATTTATGTATGATAGCCAAATATGACCATGTCTAACTCTAATTATAAGCATAGTAACTTAATTATAAAATAAAAATATAAATACAGGGTATAATAGAAAATTAATAAAAAATTTAAGGATTACTTATAAAGATGTGAAAAAAATTAATGAAAGTATTTTAAAATGTTGTAGGCCTATATATATATTTATAAATATTTCACTTCAGCCATAAAAATAATAATAGATTATGTAATATTATGTTCTAATAATAATGACCAAGGGTATCAAAAATAAAAATTTATGAAGAACAAAATAACAAATAAAAAACAAATTATATAAAATATTAATAAATTCTTTCAAAATGGCAGTATATATTTTGTTTAATGACTTGTTAGGGATTTGTGAGTGGGATATCACTACTTTTACCAGTCATATCACACTTATAAATTCCTGATAAGTCATAAGAGAAATACTACAGTTTTAAACATATGGAACATACAGTAAATATAATTGATATAATAGTAAATGAACACTTTTAATGTTTTAACTCTTTTAAATATATTTTCACATATCTATGTTTTCTCGACTCTTAAAGCACACAATGTCAATATAATATAATGAGTTCAGGATTTCCAACCAACCCAATTTTTTGCTCAAAATTTACAAAATATGGTCAGTAATTTTTCCATTTTATGAATTGTAAAAAATAGTGTTTAAAAAATGAATAATAAACACCCAATTTTAGCGACCACACTAAGATTTCTAAACTTTTGAAATGTCATATGTTATATATATAGAATGATAGAGAATTTATTCACAATTACAAATATTAATTTTATATAAATTGGTTCACTGAAAAGAAAGTTAAAAACCAAAAAATTCTTACCAAACCTCAATGTAATTTCCATATTCAATCTGTGATCTTTTGAATAATTTTGAAAATATGCATCGGACAAATAATATTGTGTATAGCATTGACGTCATTCATATTGTATGCAGTTATGATTAAGAACTTAGAAGATTATTAT
>JAUZND010090761.1:0-15191 GCA_034780555.1 Coelogynopora nodosa
TCATGAAGGGAACACACCACTCACACCGGATCATGAAGTGAACACACCACCCACACCGGATCATGAAGGGAACCTACAACTCACACCGGATCATGAAGGGAACACACCACCCACACCGGATTATGAAGTGAACACACCACCCACACCGGATCATGAAGTGAACACACCACTCACACTGGATCATGAAGAAGACACAAGGTCAACAGCGGAGGCAGACCCATCCACAAGCAAAAAAGGGAAAACGTCAGAAGTTAAAACTAAGTTTAAGAAACTTGTCAAAAACATGAGGAAACATTGGAAAAAATTGGGTATTTCAGCAACAACAGAATTAAACAATCCAATACATGTCACCTTTTCTGCTCTAATATTATCTTCAGATTTTAATAAAAATGATAAGTGTTTTCTTAATTGTGGTGAACCCCTTTCCGATTTTAAAGAAATTATAGTCGAAATGGAGATCCAAGAAAAAATCGAAATTGGTGATACAAAGTATACCTTATTAAAAGGTTCTACAGATATTCCACGTTTTTGTATTAACCAATCGATTCCTTATAAATATGTGGTTAAACGTGAAAACGGGAACATTCAGTGGGAACGTTTTCGTAAAGAAATATGTAGAGATATATGGAATAGGGTATTATTAATTAAGGATTGTCCTGATGGTTACCACTATGTATACGATGATATGATTATTTTCAGAAATAAATGTCCTGAAAATTACTACGTATCTAGGCAGCACACATTGGCTGCATTTTTACCAAGCATGAATGACCTGGAAGTAATGACAATAATGGACGCTATTACAAAAACTAGACAAATCGTAAATTCCTTCAAAAAGAAAGAATTGATAAATTTTGGAAACTATAAAATACCATTTGAACGTTGCATTTTCCAGAATTATGCGTTGGAAAATTACATCAATGTTTCTATTGAGGAACTCCAATCACAACCTTTTCAACAAAGTAATCTGAAGATGGCTACTTTTCTTTGTATCCTTATCCACCAGTCAAATTATGCCATATCAAGCATTATTACCACCAATGCATTGTTTTCTGTTTTTAGAGATTTATATATTTCGTTTAAAGGGAATGCAAACAAACAATCCGAAGCTATAAACGTTTTATTTGATGTAAGGAAATCGTTTTGTTATGGTTTGCAAAGTTTGGTATATCATCACATTAATTTATACTCTAAGCAAACATCAAATTCTGTCCCACTAAATTTTGATTATGGAACATGGTTATTTGCCTTACCGTTTTTCACATTTTTTTCATCTGAAAAAAGTAGTCTGATAATTGAAACTGAATTGTTGTCTAGATGGAAATCTGCAGTAAAACATAGTGTTGTTGGATGTCTAGACAATACATTAACATTTTTGGAGAAATATCAAGATTCCAAAATTTCACATCGACTGCTGGAAATAACTACAATGAACTATTTTCAATTTATTTTAAGTAACAAAAAAACAATTAAGCTATTCAGTAGTGATGTTTTTTTAAAAATCTTCCTTGATCGTTGTAAAGATTGGAAAGGGAAAACTCTGACAGAGTCAGTGCGCAATTATCTTCTTTACTTAAACGAATTTATTTCCCACTCGGATGATGGTTCTATGTTTATTCCATGGATCAACATTTTTGAAGAATTTCTTCATGGCAATAAACAATTACCTTTAGAAATTCTCGATTTTATTGTTGATATAGCTTTACTGATATCAATCCAAAAATTAACAAATGAAAATATGAACCAATTAAAAACAGAAATAAATCAACTGCAAAGGACATTGATTCCTCAAATTATTCATTTTCATAATTCAAATTGTGGAGATTTAACAGTCGTTGTGAAAAGTTTTTCTCAGTTGATGGAATTGTGTGATCATAACAGCGAATGGACAGACAAAATAAAAACAAGTTTAATCAAAATTCTTAAAGATCAGAACTCAGGAAAATGCATAAATGCATGCATTCAGCTTAATTTTTCTCTAAATACCATTGTTTGGGAAGTATTAACAAATAAAATATTTGATACTTTTAGTGAACAATCTTGGCTAGCGTATATTAGAAATTTTGCATTATCGGAGAACGAACGAATTTTAACTAATTCTGCACAATTTATGTCTCGTATTATTTTGTCGATTAATATTACGGATGAAGTTAACGAAATAAGTTGTCTCAAACTCATAGATGATTTAACTAAATCTTCAACTATATCATCTATTTTACATTATATTCCACAACTTCAGGACAAGTTTACAAATGATGCAGTTCAAAGACAAAAACTAATTAAAAATAACATGAAGCATTTTTTGTCTATGATGCAAAAAGGATTGTTAAATATAAAAACAATGCAGATATTAAATCATGAAAGCCGTCGTTCACGATTGATAAACTTGATTACAATTTTTCTTGGTGTAAATCCAACTAACCTAATTAACGTTCGCTTTATGGAGTTTCATATTTACGAAAAAGAATGTGACACCCTCATACAATTTGAATCATACTTTAAGTCAAAGTCAATGAATTGTCTTTCAATGAAAGAACAAATACAACAATTTAGTTGTCCAGGTAACCTATTAAAAGATTTAGTTGAGATATGCTGCAATTACGAGAATGGTGAAACGTTAATTACAACCAGCACAATTCCTGTTCCTACTGAAGATTTTCATATTATGACATCTTTTTTAGATAGAAAGAAGAGTGCCTGCTTCATTCAGTTTTCTGAGCAAATCATTTCACGATTTAAAGAAAAAATACCAACACAGAAAGATTGTTTTGATTATCAAGATATACTTGGTATATGTAAAACCTTGTTTGAAACATTTAATACATTTTTAAGTGAAATTTGTGACGGTTCGATACAATTTCGACAAATAATAAGTGTTTTAAATGATTTTTATCTGAAAGAAACTTTGAATGAAGAATTACATATATTAAAGGAACTATGTGACGAAAACAAATGGTCTGATCAAATTAATCAACACATAATAATTTTTTTTGAAATTATTCAACATACATCAATCGCTAAGACCATTGAGGAAGTCAAAAGAGTCCTAGACATTGAGGAAAGTTATCCCGTTGTTGAAATTATCACAAGATCTGTTGATGACAAAGATAAGTTCCTTAACCAAACGTTAAGTTCAATTGACGATGATTCAATTAAATACTGCAAAGTATTCTCTGAATTTTCTGTGAATTTAACGAACGCCTTAGAAACCTTATGTAAATGCAATGATTTAGTGGTTTGGTTGCATACAAATATAAAATCTGCTCAAGATTTCAAAATGCATATCGATGTTGCTAATAGTTCATCTTTGGAAAAGGATTTAAATATGGACAGAGTTGTGTCTTTTCAGTCGGCTGTGATGGCCTATTCCGCTTTTATTTTTGATCTCAATGGGACATCTGATTTTGAAAGTTTTCTTGATGCTTGCAGAAGTCTCGACACAAATTTAAAAAGAGACTCTACAATAACAGAAAAACTGTTGGATGCCAATAAAAATATCCGCTGGATAGAATCGATTAAAGAATCTGTCGAGGTATCTTCACTCAAAATGGTTGAACAAATAAATATATCTGGCGTCTACGAAATCGAATTTACTTCTTCGAAACCACCAATTTCCACTATAAAGTTACAATATGAAACATTACAAAAGAATATAATACAGACAACAGATGCAGAATCGTTGCAAATGCAAACAGAAAAAACTGACGTTCGCAATATGAACCTCATTCAAATTATGGAATTAGAGTCAAAACTAATGTTGATTAGTACAGATGATAATCAAAAGCTACTCATTGATCGATTCACTGAAAGTTTGCATAAAATTATTCAGGTAGCTAATTATTTGTGTTCGCTTCTTGAAGATGGGTGTATTTTTTTTTCTGAGTGGGTTGTTACATGTTACATGGATCGTAATAGAACGGTTTCTGTTAGTATAGATTTTGGGCAAAAAATTGGTGGAACACTTTCCGGATCTGGGAGAATTTACAGCGAATTAGTAAATTTGTGTGATTTCTTACATAGTTGTCAAAGAACCTGGAATGAACACATAAATGAATTGCGAAAAGAGTTTACCAGTCTCAACTATTTTACAACAAACCAACTCTTACGGTTGTCTATATTATTACCTACATTGAGACAGCAGCACGAACAAAGTTTAATCCGTGATTTTGAAATGCTAATTCTACATTTTGTCCCCCATGCAGATATCGGAGACGCATTAGATGTCTTGAATGAGAGTTTTATAAGCTTAACTCAAAAAGCGAAAAATGATCCTGATGCCTTGTCAGAAAAATCTGTGAAATCAGAAAGCGAAATATCGTTACTAGTTGATCAAATTTCGTCCGAATATCCTTCTTTTGGTACCTCTCTAATATATAAGGCCTTTGAAATTACAGGAGAACGTCAGAATGTAGATGTCATCATTGATTGGTGTATTGCTAATATTTCAGACGAGGATGAAATAAATGAACAAGGCAATAAGTCAGTCAATTTGAATGAATTTATTCGCACCATTGCTAATGATTATGATTTTGACATCGATTTAATTAAATTAGCCATTACAAAAACAGATGACATAAATGATGAAGACAAAATTATAAATTTTTGCATAGAAAATCGCTTCAATTATAGAATGTCAAATTTAGAAGATGATACTTTTTTGGAAAACCCATTAGAAAATGATAGAACACATTTTGATAATACATTACTTATTCGGGCGACGCAATCTGATACTCTGTCTAGCAGTCTTAATAAAACTTGGGATGATTTTATAATGTGTACGGATGACACAGAAGCTCAGGATTTCATAGGTTTCAAAACACTTGCGGCAATGCTTCAGAATTTAAACGTAAAATTTGGGGTAAAGATTAACCGAGACTTTCCTAAATTTTTTAGAAAAGGTGCTCCAAACTTGGTAGTATGTGGAGCTAAAGAACTTTATGCTTCGGTGCTTACTCTCTATCAGTTTGACGCAGATAAGCCCTTGCCATCATTGGATGAAATCCTCATTTGTAGTCCACAAACTTCACTTGAAGAAGTAGAGCTACATTGTCTGCGCGCCTTCAATGATGACAAAGGGAAAATATTTTCAGTCCTTCATGCTGACAAAATCAACTTTGACACTAGCTGTTTTATAGAACAAATGTGTATGAATAGAAGTAAGAACATTTCATATCGGCTTGTATTTTTCTCAAACAAGGAAAATGACAAACATTCATTTCTATCAACAGCATTTGAAGTGTATCGCACAACTTTGCCGATAGTTTCCCGAGATGCACTACAAACTTATTTGGCAAAACATCTGAGGAGTCCGCTATTACATACAGAAGAATTACCAACGTTATATAATTTAACTGTCGTTGCATCTACTAGGCCCGGGGAGGGAAAGTCATTAGTAGTAAAGCGCATAACTGAAAAGTTAGAAGGTGTGTTAAAGTCAAAATCTCTACACCAAGAAATTATTGACCAAACAAAGATTATCAATTCGTGGAATTCCTCTTCTGAAGACACAAATGTGTACCATCTTGATGTGACAGAAGAGGTTTCGAATTCGTCTGATGACCTCTTATTTTCTTTAGCTGTAACAAGAGGTCTTACTGACACATTGGGAAATATTTGGAAATGTTCTCAATCTCATATCTATCTCATGGAGATAATCATAAGCGGAGAATATCTGAATGAAAATAATGTGGAATCTAAATATTATTTTAGAAATTTACTGCCTACAATATGGTGCAGTTCTCCTCAAGTATCATGTGAAATATATGAAGCAAATTCAAAATCAGAAACATTTGTTAAAACTGTGAAAGGCATTACACATTACATGGATCACAGCATTTTTAAATCCAAACATATGCAAAGACCTTATCAATACTTGGCAAAGTATAGTGCACAAACATCGTTAGATAATTTTTCATACTCAGAGCCCGATGACAACAAGTTTGAATGTCTCAGGATACTTTTATTGAATTGTTGTATTGAGAATCCAACTTGGAGTGAGCTATTAAACTTTTGCCGTTTTCTTAATTTTCAATTGAAATTGTGTGAAAGGTCTGTTTTTTGTAATTCAAAATTTGTTGGAGATACTCTGCCAAATTTTAAAACATTTGTTGTAAAATTCCTGATACGTATGTCGAAAGATTTTTCGACACGATCAGTTACAATTTCAGATCAAAGTATTTTGGTTCCGGAAGTTACTGACAAAAACCGTTGGGAAAACAACCCTCATCCGTATATATTTTTCAATGAGGAGGGTGATACACTATCTTTATTTGGATTTCAAATTCGAAATCTAAGTTTGATTGATGAGAAATCAGGTCAAATGCTTGAGAACAACTTCATTTCACGGATGCTACTTAATGGACTTATTATGCAGGGAGTTGAATTCAATAAACCAATAACAACGATGCCTCAACGGGAACTTCGACAGTATTATTTAAAACAACTTTCTATGATTTATGGAGTTCCTTACTCTGATGAGACTGATGATAAGACTGATAAGAGTGATGAGACTGATGAGAGTGAGTATTATGAGTTAACATCTGATAATGTATTGAAAATGTTAGCTATTCATATGCGATTTAAAGCTAACATTCCCGTTATTATTATGGGCGAGACTGGTACAGGAAAGACACTATTGATACGATTTTATTGTGACTTTCAAAGACAGAATAAAAGTGAGAAGAACATGATGATACTCAAATGTCATGGTGGTGTTACGGATGAACATATTTACAGCGTTGTGCATAGGGCCATAAAATTGGCCAAAGAAAATATTCAAAAGCGTGTTTTCAAAACTGTTTTATTTTTTGATGAGGCGAACACTACAAAAGCAATTGGGGCTATTAAGGAAGTAATGGCAGATGGTTTGGTGGATGGAACTCCTATTCCGAAAAATATCGGTTTAAATTTCATTGCAGCAGTCAATCCCTACAGAGAACATTCCAATCAAATGATTGAAAAGCTCGAAAACTCAGGTCTAGGGTATCACATGAATGCTAAGGAAACATCCGATAAAATTGGTAAAATTCCAATGCGTCGGCTTGTTTATCGAGTGAAGCAAATGCCTCCAAGCCTTTTTTCATTGATCTGGGATTTTGGAACATTAGATGCTTCTACGGAAAAAAAATATATCACCCAAATGGTCCAGCACTATATTGCTCAACATGACGTATGGTCGTCTGAAATGGAAGCGTTACTTGTAGACGTGTTATGCAACTGTCAAGAATTTATGCGTCAACAGAATGATGAATGTTCATTTGTAAGTTTACGGGACGTTGACCGTGCGCTTTTAGTTTTGGATTGGTTTGTGAATAAAATTGATATTATTTTACCAGAAATTCTGGAATTATATCCTTCGAGACTGCCGCCCGCAACTAATTTGTTTTACTGCATTGTTTGGGCAATAGGAGTAACATATTTAGTCCGTTTAGAAAGTAGATCAGATTTTTTGAATTTAATATCTAATGTTTTCAATGACCAAATTAACTTTACATATGAACCAAATGATCTTAGAAATATTATTGATGCTTGTCAAGATCTTTTCATTAAGGAAATGAAAGATAAAACAGATATTTCTAGAAATGAAGCTCTCAAAGAAAATGTATGGATGATGGCCATTTGTATTGAGTTACGAATTCCTATGTTTTTAGTTGGAAAACCTGGAAGTTCAAAATCTTTAGCTAAAACAGTAGTAACTGATATGATGCAAGGTGACAAGTCATATTCCACCCTTTTTAAACACCTGAAAGAAATACAAATGATTTCTTTTCAGTGTAGTCCACTATCCACTTCAAATGGAATACTTTCCACTTTTGCGCAATGTCAGGAATATCAAAAGGGTCGAGACCTTAAACGTTATACAGCTGTTGTGGTACTAGATGAAGTTGGACTAGCTGAAGACAGTCCAAAAATGCCGCTTAAAACACTTCATCCGTTGTTGGAAGATGGGTGCATCGATGATGACGAAGAGCGAAAAGATGAAAAAAAAGTTTCTTTTATCGGTATTTCAAATTGGGCTTTAGATCCGGCTAAAATGAATCGAGGTATTTTTTTATCTCGTGGAAAACCATCTCCTGATGATTTAAAAAAAACTGCCCGAGGATTTTTTTCCAATGAAACTAATCATAATTTAGAATTCTATATCAATGACTTAGTTGAAGGATATTGTCATGTTTACGACTGCCAGCCGCGTGAATTCTACGGTCTAAGGGACTTCTATAGTCTAATCAAAATGCTCTTTAAGATTTGTCAACGGCAAAAGTGTATATCTTTGGTGAATATTATAGAAAGTGTGGAAAGATGTTTCGGTGGTTGTTTTGAGAAATTTTCACCCACATCTGAGTTTCGTTCAAAGATGACCGTACTTCATAGTCATTCAGACGAGACCACTGAATTAGTAGCTAAACAAGTTATTTTGAATTGCCTTAATGACACAGAGGAATCTAGATATGTCTTGTTCTTAACAAAAAATAACGCTGCTTTACGAATACTCCAAGACAACCCTAGTTTGCTTCATAGAAAAGATTTTTCTATTATGTTTGGCTCTAGCTTTCCTCAAGATCAACAATACACGCATTTATGTCAAGATATAAATAAAATTAAAATAGCAATGGAACTTGGACGAACTGTGATTCTTTGTAACCTCACCAACATATACGAAAGCTTATACGACGTTTTGAACCAAAGTTACGTCTATTTGGGTGATTCAGATAAAAAAGATAAAAAGAAGAAAGATATTTTCAGATATGTTGACCTTGGTCTTGGAACTCATCGTGTGAAGTGCAGAGTTCATCTTGATTTCAAATTAATTGTTGTAGCTGAAGACAAGGAAGTGTATGACAAGTTTCCAATTCCATTGATAAATAGATTAGAGAAACACTTTCTTGGCATGCAAACGTTATTATCAAATGATCAAACCTGTTTGGTTCGCGTTCTTAAACAATGGGTAGCAGATTTTGCTCATAACGACTCATTTCAATATTCACCTCAAGACGTTTTTGTTGGTTATCATGAAGATGCACCTGCATCAATTGTATTTCGTGTTTCAAATGAGTTACATTCTAATCAAGATGATATTTTAGATCAAGCAAAGGATGTCATGATTCAATGTGCAACACCTGATGCCATTAGTCGTCTGACCCATTCCAGACTAGATCCAGAAGAACACAATGCGATATTTGAACGATATCACACAATTCAACAGCACAGTTGTCTGTCTGATTTCCTCTTAAATTCTAATGCTGATTCGAATTCCAATTTACTTGCACAAGTTACGACTCACTGTCGTCTAATGACAGGACATGCTAAAGAACAGTTAACGAAACAATTGAGCATAAAATCGGGCAGTTTGCAACTTATTTCGCTTCGTCAAATAGACACAGAAGAGCAGTTTCGAAGAAAATTGGATTTTTTTTTGGCGAAATGTAGCAATCAGCCAAGTGATAATGTAATGATAATTCAATGTGATTTAGGACTGAGAAATAAACATGAAAATCTTTTGGACTGCGCACGGTATTGTATTCAAGACAAAATTATTCAACACTCGTCTATAAAATGTACAATTGTACTTTTGATTTATTTGCCAAGAGTGACAGGCGGAAGTCTAACAGGATTCCCGAGTATGCCATGGGTTTGTACTCATATTGATGAGATTTCGAAAACGGCGTTTCATTTGGACATACCGTCTTGTAAAGGCAAGTTGGTATCAGAAATCATTTCGAACGACATATTTGACGAATTATTACAAGAATGCTTACCAAAAACAATTTCTCAAATATCATCAAAAATAAACAAATTTGATTTGAAAAACGTTGAAATAATAAACGTAATTTTTAAAAGCACTGACCCTCTATCAATTAAGTTTGTATCGGCTATCAAGAAATCCATATTATATCTCTTGTCCAAGAATGAGAAACAACATCCAAACACACGTGATTGGCTTGAATCATTATCAATTGATAGCATTGAGTTGAAAGAAGGTTGTACTTTTCAAAAAGCTGTGTGGTTACATCTAGTTAAAACGATTGAACCATATTTGAAAGACCTACTATTCCTTTTCTATTTAGAGGGGGGATTAGATATAATGAACTCTCAATCAAGTGACAATCCTCGTTATATGGAAGAACTTTTTGTCGAAATATTTTTTCATTTAGAGCTAAATGATACATGGTGTAATTTGACCGATATGATCAACAACAATGCAAACTTAACTGACGGTTTTGTGGCTCAGGTTCCATTTTCCCGGGTATATATGCTTTTGTTCGATGAAATCATCAATAAACTTGGATCTTCAGAAACTACAACTCTGCATTCTACACTACAGGACAATGAACTCTACTCAGTTATTAATGATTTCTGCAGAATAGATAAGAATCATATGCTTGCATTTTTTCAAGATGTTCTTTCCATGAAGTTACAACCTCAATCGAATATCAGCCATGTACTAACTCTTCTGTCTAAAAGTTTGTTTGCTTCCGCTGAAACTTATCTGAAGGTTAATGAAAATCCGCGTGCAAATGGTGCAATGAACAATAGCCGGGAAACGATCCTTCAGACTACATGTTTATCTATTTCTGTTATGGATATATATAGACACTTTTTTGAAATTAAACATCGCTTACAATTTTTTGTTGATTTAGTTGATCTAAACAAAGAAATCCTTATCCAACCATCTATTAAATCTGCAGTTGATGCATCAACTTTTTCTTTGGATATTTGTGGCATTGAAGCTTTATTGAAACTTGTACAACCTATTCCTAAACAGTTTGAGAATTACGTCGACCAACAAAAATGGATGAAAATGATTGACAATGTGATTTGTAAGTTCTCCAATTACTTCAACTTTATTGAATCAGAAAATTGTTATCCGGAAGAATTAGTTTCGTGTGTAAAACAGAATCGAATCACCTTGATAGGTCTCGACATTTTAAGAATTTTTATAAAATTCGTGTTGCCATTCGAGGTTTCTATTTATATACGAAAATGTGTTATTAGTAATATACCTTTGCTATGGTTTAGAGTCAAGGTGGCTGATCTCAAAAAGATTTCAAATTTTGATAAGTTCTGTAAAATTCTCAACATGATAGGCATACATTCAAGCCGTGCACATTTTGGTAAAGGTAATGTTAAATGTCCTAAATGTCAACAAAATATGGATCAACCAGTAGCTTTGGATTGTGACCATGTATGCTGTTTCGGGTGCCTTGAAAATACAAAACAGAAAAGTATTATGGCAGGTAAACGAGAATGGTTGTGCCCAGTGCTAAAATGTCGAAGGAGTTATAAAGATGACTATGTTTTGCAAAAAAGAACACTCTGCCTCAAAATTCGTAAACAGCATGAAGACTTTCGTAAACTTCTGAATACATTTTTTATTGAAATTCTACAACGCTATGTTTTCACCGATGACAGTTCTCCTGACATTGAAATCATAGAGTCTCTGCTGCGATTTGTAGTTACGAAAAAGATAAGTACCGGGTCTGAAACAGAAACCGAACAAAGTACGAAAGATATGAGTCTGTTTTCCGGTGAGTACGTAGATACCTCACCGGTTGTACGGTCATTTATTTTGAAATTGATTCTCAAGTGTGACTGGGAACATGCTGAAACATATATTGAGTCGTTCATTATTTCACAACGCGATTTTGTAGAAATTGACTCTCAGTTTGTTGACCTATATTTGCTGATAATTTACGCTATAGAAGATTCTCTTGTTAGTCAAGAATTAAGAACAATGAGGGAAAACAGTAGTACCAGTGTTCTTGGTGATACTGACTCGCGACTGTTGCGTAACTGTAACATAGATTTTAATGTGGTTACTCTAATGCACAAGCTAAAGTTCGTTGCGGAAACGAGGATTGATGTTAACATTTTGGCTGATAAACTGCATCGATTTATTGTGGAGAATTCGGATGATGAAATGACAACAAACCTTTTTAATTCTGCTGTCCAATTGGCATATCACTGCAAAACACAGCATATTCAAAACTATTTGGTTCGCTTAGTCTCTTCAAAATACACAATAAATTCGATAATGGAATGGAAGGGTTCAGATATAGCAAGCAAATTGTTACCAAAGACGCTTCAAGTTGTTCAATTACGACACAGGCAAGATATTTTTTTTATTTGTGGTGACAACTATCGTGCTGTCAAAAGTGCATTAAAAAAAGCTTTAAATGAAAAATCATTAAATCCAGCAATTCAACATATGACAAAAGATTATCCCCAAAATCCCTTATTTTGGTCATTTGCACTTTTACACATTTTAATAGTTGAAGCAGATGACATCTGTAAAACAAACCTATCTGAGTTTGTTAATATCATTAACGACCGTTGCGAAATTTTCGGTCAAATTGCAGCAAACTATTTACCATGTAATATATCTGCGTCCCCCTTATTATCTGTATTGTCGGACGCTAATATTACTGGTCGAGAAAAAGTGTTGCATACATTACTACTTCACTTTCATGAAGCATACAAATACCGAACAGAGAATGCAGAATTACTTGTACAAGTCATGTGGATGATGTGTGGTCATCCTGAACCTTTGCAAAGATATTTTCTGCCAACTATGCCCCAAGATGAGGAATATGAGGTCCTTCATGTAGCTCAAGAAGTACCGAGAAATTTAGGTGGTGTAACCAAATACTATTTGTGCCCTAATGGACACCGCTATGGTGTTGGTAATTGTGGAATGATTAATGGAACAGGAATTTGTATTGAATGCAGGGAAACTATTGGAAGAGAACAACGTGGAGGTGCTCCGGTGGAAGTAGAATATCGAGATATGACTCAACCGGGGCATATTTTAGGTCCAGCGCAAAATAGCAGTGCACCTTCTATGTCCATGAGAAATATGACCGCTTTGGATGTATCACTGCTTAGATTTGTACTTCATAGTTGCATGTTCATTGCCACAATTAATGATGGACTTTACAATGTGACTATGGCAATAAAATCAAGGACTGAAAATGTCCAAGAATTCCTTTTGTCACATTTAAGATTGAACTTTTTTCAAATTACACGAGCTTTAGGTCGAGGTGAAGAATATGCCAGTATACTTCTTCATTCTATTATTCTAGCTATGACAGAGTCGAGGCAACAGTTAGAAGGTAGTCTTGATAACAAGCAAGAAAGACAAATCTGGGAAACATCTTTTACACAACATGTTCTTCAGCCTTGCATTGTAACATTGGATGACAGATTTGAACATTATCAAACAACTTTGCAACAGGACAGTGCTTCAGTTGAACTCTTCGATATTTTAAGCAAGAGAGATATTGGTGTGGCCATCAATGAAGCTGATCTTCCCTTTGTTCCACAATTTTGGCACTGTCGTAAACATCTTACACTTGACAATTTAGAATATTGGGTCGAAACGGATATTAGTGTAGAAAGTCGTCGTCTCGCTGATATATGTCCTTCGCTTTTCTATTTAATGACGAATAGTGACCTCCTATCTTTTACACCACAACTTATCTCGATAATAAAATTGCAAGCAACCCTGATTAGACTTCTTTCTGGTCAGTTAGATTTACGTGAAGTGGAGCTGATGACCATTAGACAGTTTATGTTTATAAAGATTAATGATCCACGTCAACGTCAAATGCTCCGTGATCAAATAGAAGCTTATGTGCACACACTCTGTCAACTTCATCGTCAAACATTTGAGTGTGATAGATATGGAAGAGCTGCACAACGTTACGTGGTCTCGCAAGGTTCAATCGATTTTATCAATCCTCCAAGTGACATCACTGACTGGCCTGCTGGATTGATTTTCCCATGTAACAAAGGATATGGTCTCTGTGCCAAGGTATAATATAAGTTTATCTGCATTATTATTAAGTTTTGGAGGTTTAATTGGTATTTGTCATGATTTCAGATATTCTTCAATTAGGAATTCATTTCATTTTCATCTATATATCTCGCTAACTAATAAATGTAAAAATTAGTATAACATGTTTTCAAACCCATTTGTAAAAATTATTAATTTAGATGTTATGCAGAAATATATAATATAAAAAGTTTTAATAAGGATGGGATTATTGTTAAATATGTCTATGCAGTATGTTTAACATCAAAAGTATGTTTTATAATTTTCAGTTTTAACACATAAATATATGAACTTAATAATTCGAGATAATCAAGTTAAATGTGGAAATCTGTAATTTTACTGGAAAAAATAATACTTTAAATGTACAACATTCTTTAAATAGCATTTTTTAATCAAAATAAATTATGACGACATTTAATTATAACCATTCAAACTATTAAAACGATCTAAAAATATAAATTTACAATGTTATTAATTTACAATCAAGTCAAACATTTACACGGGGTAAAACAGATACCTGGCGCAACTAGATGGGCAGTTTTTAGACACTTATACATTATTGG
Organism: Coelogynopora nodosa; assembly: GCA_034780555.1. NCBI lineage: Eukaryota > Metazoa > Platyhelminthes > Proseriata > Coelogynoporidae > Coelogynopora > Coelogynopora nodosa. The sequence goes on from JAUZND010090761.1 coordinate 14,395, forward strand.
AATTAATTTAGATTAAATTATATTATTGATAACAATAGAAGCGCGCTACCCATTCCATTATCAAATGCTACTAAATAGTAGTTAAATTTGATTTGCAAATTTATTTTATTTGTAATTTTATATTTATCATTATAATAAGTATGGTTTTCACTAAAAAAATATGAATAAATAGAATGTCGTGAGTGAAACTAATTATTTAGTAAAATAAGTTTGATATCGTATTTATTTGATTTATTAATGTAGCTGTCCTGTGAAGGGGGTATGGCAATTTCTTTTTCAAATACATTAAGTTTTTGATTGAACTATATAATGTATGATCCTCATTTTTTAAATAAGTGGCTAAAAATTAATACTTTTATCTTACTAGAAAATATAACAAATTTAATTTCAAATAATTTTACATAACATAAGAAATGGTGTTATTATTTAACTATTTTATACCCCCCTGGGTATCATACTTGCCGATGATATTAGGAGCTAAAACTTGCAACATTAATAGAAAAAATAAGTTTATCGTAAATGATATACATATAACTTGAATTTTAAATAATACTCAAATAGCAATTATAGTATTTATGGCTTGTTTATATAAGTAATATAATTAAAAAATACACAAAACAAATATAGATCTTGTGAAATGGAATCAGATTCAAAAAGAAAAAAGTCAATTGATTGCATTGATCTAAAGTTATAGCATATCTTGGTCAATATATAACATATATGGTTATTTTTGTATATTTTCTCAACTCGAGTTTATGATGTTATCAGGTCATAAAAATGATAATAATCGATTAATT
>JAUZND010090772.1:0-15189 GCA_034780555.1 Coelogynopora nodosa
GATACACAGACATCGAAGTGCAGTTATGTGGATTGCAGTAAAAATATTTTGACAGAGACAAGCGTAATTTTAAATACGTCATACCTAACATTTCATTAATAAATTCCTTTTTTTAGAGTCACTTGCGTTTTTTTTCGGACACCCTGAATCTATTGAATATCATCAAAATGAATATGATTTCCTTCAATTAGTATTACGAACCATTATAACTAATCTTAACTATATTTTATTGTGATCTTACAGTATGTTAGCAAAACACTATTCATTTCTCTCACAAATAATGATCATACTTAATAAAAAAATTTATTTGCCCCAAACATAATTTTATCCTGATATTAATATATATATATAGTATATATTACCTTTTATATTATATCCTTCATAAAGTTCATCGTAATCAGAATATAATTTAGACATATTGCTTGCATTAAACATGTAAGATTTAATAAATGTGTTTTCCGAGCTAAATAAAACAATGCAAAACAGAAACCTTTTTATAATAATCAATTAGTAAGTTTAAGAAACATAAAAGAAAAATTTATAAAAACAAACTGACCAAAAATACAAATAAACGGTATAAAGTTAAATAAAAATAAATCATTATAAAACAATATTTAAAAAATATATATATATATAGCGGTAAGCGTAATACGACAGCTCCAAATATTACATTTTATAAATTCAGCTACAGGATTCCCGCACTTTTACTAAAATGAATTTTACCAAATGTTAAGTGCAAGAAGATGAATTTAAAAAAAGAATAAATAAGATAATTGCATGTTAAAGAAGAATTCTTAAATATGATAAGCCTAGAATAAAACTATCAACTTCACGAACACGTACCTATAGTTTATATGTAAATGAAGGTATAATAAATGATAAATAAGATTAGATGTAATAATAATAATATCATCTTGGATTGTACAATACAGAATATTTAATAATTAGTTAAATCAATATTTATCAATGAAGCATACATTTTTTATAATACTACACTAGACAGTTAGAAATTACAAAGTTTACTAAACTAATAGAATTCTTGTATTATGACACGCATGAATTATAAAAAGATTAAAATGGAACATACAATTACATAATTTAAATAATTTCAAAATCTAAGGACATTCAAGGACACTACTTCCATTAAGATGGAAATAAATTATATTTAAGTACATAACATATTATTCATCTTTCCTTAAATAATTAAAAAATAAAGAACATTTCAGGATACATAGTTGCCGCAGAAATTGTTTGTATGTATATTTTTAATCATTATTGTCCAACGACAAATTTAAATAATTCTCAAAGTATTTCCATTTTAAAAACATATTGACTCTACAATTACAATATTTCTTTAGAATTCATGTATATATTAAAAATTGTATCTATTCTACTAACTTCTATTAAAAATACAGAAGTCAATCATACGTAATCATACATATTGCGCACATATGATATGTAATCAAAACAAATATTAAATCATGTTCCGGTGAGTGATAGCAATAGTGTTCATGAAATATACTAATTTATGTTTATTTTCACAAACCTGGAATTGCTTTCTGAATCGATACACCTTTTTTGGCTTTGACACAAAACTTTGCCGAAAATATCATCTAAAATACGGAGACAAATTGTATAGGTTAACAATATACAATAATACTAAAGACAAATAAAAACGGCAATTTAACAGAATAAATTTATTTAACTGAAAAATACCAAAAAAATATTATAAATAATTTTAACAAAAATTATGACAAATATTGTGTGGTATTAATTTCAAGTTAGAAGGCATAAATTATTCAGATTATGATTTGACCATTTATGATGCAGCCCTTTGAAACAATTTATTGAGCATTGGCAGATTGATCCCTAATCCCTCAACAATACAACCGTAGCAATATAAATCACTTTCAATTGAAATTTGTGTAAGAAAAATAAGGTAACATAATTTACAATATTGCGAACAGTTCAAAAAAATCTTTGTATGAAGGGAAGTGCCACATTTATTGTTCGAAATAACTAATGTACAAACAAGCGAAAATATACTATTTGTAAAGTAAAAGTATGTAAAATGCTAAACATATTCATCTCCTATAAGGTTCACATATTTTATTGTGATAGGTTATAAATTTTTTTGTAAATTTTCTCATCTTTTAGAATCGTAAAACAATAATTGAAAAACAACTTAATATATAAATATACTAAATCATATAGGTTGGCTATATTCAACTTCAATATCAACTAAATTCAACTATAATATGACCGTTTTGACATAAGAATTATAAATAATTAGTATAATAATAAATTAAATAAAAACATTGTAATGTTTTGAAACTTGTTATTAAGATAAATGAAAGACGTCTGCATTTTAAAAGGTTGTTATCATTTTATAATTAATAGAACATTTAAATTACACAGATGCATATAAATTTCTTCAAATATTTTAATATCAATTATTTTTTATATAAAAATGTATTAAATTGATAACTTAAAATCTTTTTTAAAAGGTTAAATTTCAAACATAAATCAACAAAAGGGTTGAATACTTCAATTAATACATATAATTATTTAAATAATTATACATAAATATCTTGATACTGTTTAGAAAATGTTGAAACTATCGTCATCATAAAATATTAATCAAAACTTTAATCTTACCATTATCAATGCTGAGAGATGATTCTTCATTGATCTAAAAATTACATTCACAAGCAAAATAAGAATATTATCAAAAGAACAATATTAAATGTTACATATTTACAAAAATCTTTCGATAAACATATAATAGTCAGTCATTTTTTATTCATAAAATTAAAAGAAATGATTTACAAAAATTACACCAAAAATACTGAAAATAACATGCAACATAAATTTTATTATTAATAAGTGATATATGCTACAAGGTTTCGGAAATGATTTTATAACATAGTATTTTACAAAAATTATTAAATATGACTATTTCAAATGTCTTAATTATGTAACATTTTAACACAAAAACAAGAAAAATGATTGTGATTTTAAATAAAATAATACTTTATATCCAAGTATAAAAGTTTCATTTAATTTTATACTCATTTTAGAGACCATCGCCTTCCTAAGTCGGTAACTTATTTATACAAATCAACAGAACTATCCGCTGTTAATCTGTTCCGCTCTACTACAAATGTTTTTTTTATGTATCCAATTTGTTGTATTGTAAATTCATTTATTTTGATCAGTTGTGTATATTTGTGGTGTTCATATGCTTTTAACAGCATTATTATATACAATCACATTAATTTATATTATTATGTTTAGAAGTTGATTATGAAAACTATTCGCTTTTATTAATTAGGAATGGAAATCTCTTTAATTAAGAAATTATTAATGAAAGCATGTTTCAAATTTTTTGAAAAAATTGCAGTTCAAAATGACTAACATGTTTTGAAGCCATTTTAATACAATTAAATACATTTGATTTCAAATGTAATTAAAGAAAATACTCTCAAATGAAAAAGAAAGACATTATAATTAAAGTTTATTAACTGTATCATCAAAATGTGTTACAGAGAAACTACATTATGTTTATATTTATTTATTGCAAGATTAATTTTTGAAGATTTTTTCGCTTCGCTGCTTATTTGTGTTTTTAGGGATACCTGGCATTTAGTCTTAAAAAATCCATAAATATTCCATTGGTTTTAATAGGAAAGATAACAATTTGAACCGTAACACATTCAAATAAAGAAAAAACGTTAAAATAAAAATAGTACATATATGTCTTTTATTTATCTAATCTTCAATCAATATATAAAATCCAATTAAAATATTCTAATTTGAAAATAGGATTAAAAAGTTATTATACCTTGAATGTAGAATAAAATTTAGGTGTAAATCAAGTCAAAATAAAATTTAAACAAAAATATTAAAAGTTGACGTATCAAAAATTTTCTCTATCCTTTCCATAATTGAATTATATATTTTTTAATTAGATAGATTTTTCATATATGGAATTTCATTTTCATAATTCCATAGCTTCTCTAGCATTCCATAGGGCGCGGGAACCTTGGTTATCCCATTGTCGCCAATGTACCTTTTTAAGTAAGAAAGAGGCATTAGACTTAATCCATTAGAATACTATCTAATCATTGACAGCTCAACAAAAGATCTAAAAGCGATTTTGTTTCACAGTGGGAATAAATTACCTTCAATTCCTTTAAGACACTCAATTACAGCAAAAGAAAATTATGCAACATTTAAAAAAATATTATTTTAAAAAAATATTTAAAACAGCCAAAAATTATGAAACATGTAAACTACAAACTATACAATTTTAAATGTTGAATATTGAACACTAGAGTCGAAATATTGAACTATATAGCCATTTTTTACTTGTATTTTAATGCAAATCCACACATTGTAAAATAAAAGTTGCTATCGCTGCAATACTTTACACATAGTGGCAAATATATATTCTTAGTATTAATCGTGTAAATAGTATTTAATAATTCCTGTTATGACTGCCACGACATTTATAAATCCTTTGATAAATCATAAAAAATCTTCAATTATCAAAAGAACAATTTATGAAAAACCTAGAGTTGCAACATAAACATGAATAACATTTTCGTGATCAGAGTTCTAGAATCAGTAGAAATAAATATACAGTTAAAAAATGTTACACTGTGATTATTAATTATGTTATGTTAATAATCAATTACTAACTTAGCTTCGCTTCGTGAAATATAATCCATGTTGCAACTTAATAAAAAAAAAAATTTTGGGCTATACAATATAATGTTCCAAGTTGGCACAGAAGACAACTTCTAGATAGAATCTTTCCAGGGTATTTTTTTAATATTTTGAAGACCATAATATGGATAAAGAAATATACGGTATTTGAGTTTTTTTTCCAAAATGTATGAAATATACAATTTCCAGATAAGTGTGATCATGAAATTATACATAATTAAAATGTTATGTGTTACATAGATCGATCGATTATATATTTCCAAATATTCATTGAAGGTAGGGACTTTCAATAATCTGGTAGCTCTCCTAAACTACTTCGAAAGCATTCTAATAGAAATTAACATTTTAAATTCTTGAATCTCTGTAGTCCCCTTAATGATTAAATATATCGAGATGTCGCCACACGCTACCGCATCATATTTGTTGCATTTTGGACACCACCCTCTGAAGATCCAGAAGGTTTCTTTAAATTTGCAGCTTTTTGGATTTACTGCTGTTAAACAAAATAAAAAATTTTAAAGTTTTATAAATCTGTAAACCATACCAAAGAATTTCTCCAGAAAAGCAACCAAGAAATCCTGAAAATCACGTTGCCTACCACGTCAGACAATGGGTTGAAGAAGAACACATCTCTACCCTGAAACAGGATCCTTACTCACCGGACATAAATGTAATAGACCGATTACACAATTCGCAAGAGGTAATCGAAAACGTTCAAGAATTACTTATCTCACAAACAGCAGCAAAATTGTCAAAGGAATTCGAGAACCTGGAATCCTATATATCTCCATAGCATAATTCATTCTGATGATTATGTGTAATCTGATTTTTGTAAATATTAATAATTGTGTTACTTGTTCGTGACCAATGTATGCCATATTACATCACATGTTGATGTTATACTTTACAATTTATTATAGACATAATATTTATTTATAGTTTACATTAAATACATGTTATATATGATATTATTTTTTACATTAAAATATTAATCTTATAACCACACAAGCTTGACCAGCCAAAATTATTATCTTAGATTTAAATAAATAATTGAACTTACCATTAATTTCTGCAGGGAAAATGTTATTTGACGTATAAGTTGTATGTTGTTCTGAAAAATAAGCGTTTGGATTAGGTACTTAAATTTTGCGTTGTAAAAATGTATAAAATTAGTTCTAAATGAGTTAAGTCAGTTTTCAGGTGCAGATCTATAAGAAGTCCAGGCCTGGTACTTCAAAAAATATATATTTAATCGCAATTTAACTATCATTGCATTTAACTTTTTTTAAGATTTATTAGACAACACCCCCATTAACTAGACCCCTTTATTAGAACCCCTTAACCCTAAATGAACAATAAGGTTCTAATTGGTTCACGTTTGTATAATCGTTTCCTACTTAAATTCTACTAAAAACGTTATCGTTATAAAATTGTCATGATTGCCAAATTATTTATGTATTTTGGATTTCACATATAATAGTAGAATATACTAAAAAAATTAATACGAAATACATAACTCAAAGAGAATTAACAATAATTTCTGTAATCTCTCTAATACAATGTTCTTGAAATATGTTAACAAATTCCAAATGCAATTTCGATTCCCCAGATTTCCGCGGAATAACTTACTGCCATAATTTAAAATAACCTGAAATATCTCTTTTTGGCATATTTTAAAAAGTGTTAATGTTAAATTAATTAAATATTAAATATAGTAAATTAAAAGTAGTGTAACACTTAAATTTATTACTTACATTCTTACATAGTACTTTCCGTTAAAAAAGTTTTATGCTTATTTTTGGTATTTTTTAGGCTAAAATTTTTTTATTTTTTTTTAGTTAGCTCATTTTTATCACTGTATTAGCTACCAGTTATTATCTGATTATAATAGTGTCAAATGACTTTATGTAAAGTCGCCTTGAAGAACGACACTTTAATTATGTGTTACATTTATGGCGAATATAATATCATCCTGCATAGGTTAAATCATGGCAATTTGATCTCAGTAAACATAGTGTCTTGCTTATAAACCATACATTTATATTTAGTGTTTTCTGTTATATGTTCTATTTCCAAATCTTCTACGGGTTGTGCAAATTTATATTCTTAATATCTGTTGTAAATGCGATTTTCAAGATCAGGAATGAAAAAAGTGTGCTTCATATCTAGGGACTTATAACGTTATTACACTGTATTTTGCTTTATAGTTTATTAATGTTACTTTAATGCGTTTCCATTTTTGATTTCACAGTATAATTATTGTTGAATATTAATGTGCAGTTCGCTGTCTTCCTTTCAAGAAGTCATTTGATGTAGGTTTTACTCAGGAGAACTTAATTTTTGTGAATTTACTTTCTAATTTTATTTAAATATTATATACTTTTCCTCGTTTATCGTAAGGTGTAAACGCAGATTGTATTGAAGATAATTTATTTTGTTAACATGCTATGCATCTAATAAGTCGAAATTGTAATTTTAATCAAAATAATCTGATGTAACTAGGTTTAGTTTATCCCATAATGGATGGGTAAATAGTAAGTTTAGTTTTATTTAATAATTCATTTTATAAATAATTGTTAGACGTCCTGGTGACTACCACATTATCCGTTCAGTCGACGTTAATTAAGTCCTCACAACGTCTTATAGCCGTCACTTGTTTGTTAAGAATGCCACACTAACCACTACAAATGTTCTTTAAAATTATATAAGCTGAAGGTAAAAATTAATTCAAAGAATAGTCAATTCGATAAGGTATAAATATAGAAAAACGATATATTCTAAATGTTATTGTGACTATAAAAATACTAATGTTAATTATTAATAAAAGCCCTCATAATTTTAATATAAAGTTAACCCTTAAACACACCATGAGTTTTAAAAACCTTGCTTTTGAAGATTGAGTAGTTAAAAGTCTAACGCATGTGGTGAATTTTCCCACCTCTCCCCCCCCCCCCCCCACTATTGGTGCTTCTAGGGTTAATATTATGTATAATTGAGTTATTTTCAATAACTACATATTGGATGACAACATTCCAAAAAATATTATTTTCCTATTTGAAAAAATTATTGATATAAATTAAAAGTGAACAAATCTTCAAGAACAAATAATTATATTCTAAAACATTTAAAATATGTTTATTTACTCTGTATTTCAGATAATAAGACTAGATACCCTCTAAATCATCATATTGTTCAAAAAATACTAAACAAACTTAAACTCTATAATAGAAAATTCATTGAAAAAATACATTTTAAACAAATTGATTGTTAATACATTGGAATGTGTTGTCAGTATTTAAACTAAAAACAATCGCAACTGACAATTTTAGCTAGATTACATCAATTTTTATTCAACTGTGATGTAGACAAATATTAAAATAAACTATTCATAATAACAATTTTAATTTTATGTTGTAATTTAAATGTTAGAATATATCAATTCTAAAATAAAGTTTAGAATTAGAGATAGAGTTAAATAACACGAAAAAATTCTAGATCTTACTTCGACTTGTTTTAACAGTATATATTTTCAAGTCTAATTGTACTCAAATGGTTCCATTTGTATTTATTAATGATGATAAAGATTTGTATTCTCTTCTAATAATTGATAACAAACATAATGATAAATTCAATAATTATTTTCGATTAGAAAATTGTTTATCTTCTTTAGAATCCTAATTTGCTCTATAATTTAATTGATGGTAATAATATATCATTAAATGTTGCTCCTACAGGTGTTTTTGCTGATGTTAACAAATTATCGTGATATCAAACTTGTCTAAATTCCATTCATGAAAAGTTTTAATATCAAGATATTAATGAAAAAGATTAAAATAGTTCCTTTATTAAACCTACTATTTTTATTATCAGAGAATTATGTCGATATTGTCTTGTGTATAAAATAAATACATAGATTAGATTGTAACAGTTCACTGAAATTCTGTAATTTATTCACCTTACCTAATCGATTAAGATTCACATCATTATCATTTAAAAATGTTTAATTATTTCATCATTTGTCATAAATAAGGACATCCACCAATAATAGACATTTATATTGTTATTGTATCAGATTTCGTAGCACAATGTAAACACAATTCAAATTTTTTTAATACTTTAATCCCATACTGTTTACAGGTTTTTTTATACCTTGTATTTAATGTATTTTTATAATTGATTTTAAAACCCTATTTATAACTTATAGCTGCTAAACAAAGCAATTGAAATAGTGACATTATGCATAGCATATAAAGATGGTAAACTACTGATTGAGATCTAACATTTCACAATATTGCTGGTCACCTCTTTCAATTATAAGTTAACTATATTCCCTATTTTCTATCTGGTCTTCTAAGTTATGGTTTCCTGTCTTTTAACTCCACACGTTTGAATTATTCTATAATAATTCCAGGATTGCGTAATAGATTACAATCTAATTTTAGATTTTAAATATTTTTAAAGTTTACAATTATGGTTTGATAAGAGATTCTTTTTGTTTGGCTATTCTAGAGTTCGCTGCTGCATTTTATTTTTCCTTTAAATCATCCTAATATTATTCTCAAATGTTGTTACTATTTTTTGTAAGTCACATTGATAATTTCCAGTTCGTACTTATTTTTTATTTGTTTTTGTGGTGTTTAGGAATAGAATGTAATGTGATAATTTACTATTATTAAAAAAATAATAACAAGTTTATTAAAAGTGTATAACAAATAGATTATTACCTATTTAGTGAAACACTATTCAACATTAATTAGGGATTACAATGCTAATTAAATAAATTATTATAATAACTAGTTCAAATACAAGTTTTTTAATGATTGTTAACAATAACCTTCAACAAACTTTCCTTTCCATAGTTTAAATAAGTAAAAATTGAACAAATTTCATAATTACAATATAGGCTATTTCATGTACTTTTACATATCTTCAAAACATTACATGAAAAAATAGCACTATACAGAACACATATTGATTAATTAATGTACCTGAATTCGCCTGTTTATTGATTTATGCAATAGTTGTTCCTGTGGAGTATTTGGTGAGGGAAAGTAATAAAACAAGTTCTACAATAGAAGACAAGGATGTATATATTTTAAAGTATAGTTTATCAAAAGTAAAATATGGTCACTGTTGTAAGTTAGAAACAGCCAGACAAAAAATACAAAATATACTACCATTATAAATGTATCTATCGTACTATAAAACTGTAACAATTTAAATTTTACCATCCCGTCATTTAAAAAAAATACATTTTTATATAATCGTAATTTAATATACGAAAATTGTAAAAATTATATTTTGTGTATGGAAAATATCTAGGAACAAAAACAGATTCCAATTGTTTAAAATCGTTAATATAATAATAATAAATACAATCGATAAACTATGTAGTTTAAAAAATATTAAATACCGAGGAGTTAAGCCTTAAAATAGTTATACAAAATATGTTTAAAAAAATAGGTATGTAATAAACGAATAGATGTAACATAACAAAAAAACAAATTGAAGTAAGATTAGAAAATCAAAATTCAAATAATATAAAAGTGTCATGTTAATTATTTGTTGTTAGGTACTTATATTATCAGAAAAAGGCTAATTTAATTAGAAATATTGATGTGCTTCTATTTATTTTAAATAAATATAATTATTTTAAAAGCTTCAAAAACAAAAATAAACATTCTAGCATAATTTTTATTTATTATGGAATCACAGTATTTCAAATCAAATAGGTATATATGTTTACCTTTTGGCATCCAAAAAGAATATTCAAAAATGTTTTACAATTTGAGAACTGAATTTGAAGTTCATTCTCTGATATTTCAATCATATTATTGATAATTTCTAAAATAAAAATGTAATACCTTTAAGTACATAATATTCTTCTACTTTAAGAAACAACACACCTTTACTATATTAACTAAACTTATTCCAAAATGAGTAGGGATAATACTACCCTGCTAAGAAATATTTGTTTTTCAATGTATTGGATAAAGTTAAAGAATCTAATAAATATGATAAAACAAAAAACTATGTTAAACTTTAATGAGTCAATATTGACCATAATCACCTATTAAAGTTATCAAATTATAATTTTGAATACACATTTTATTAAACTATGAGTTATATGAAAATGTAGTGCTTAATTAATTTAAAAAATTAAAATAGTGTAAAGAATTATCTTACATTAATAGTTTATCAATTATGTGTGTTATAAAACTGGTTTATAGTTAGTTAATAACTTTATTTTGAATTTTTTAATGTACATATTAACCATTTAAAGTGTAAGGTTATTGTCATAATTGTTCTATATTACTGATGCAGTGAATTTATTTTTTTAATGATTGTTTTAACAAAAAAAATTGTTATTTACTAATAATTATCAATCTATATGTTTCAATAGTTTTTGTAACTGTTTTCCACCCATCCTGAAATATCCAATGACTACAGTCATATGGGTCATTTGCTTTCTCACTTTTTTTTTAATAATCTTTAAGCAGAATAGATTTTGGTATACTATTAAGCATATTGTTTTGCAATACAAATCCAAGAATCAATGCAATACAAATCCATGGCCATGGATCTGATCTTGGACTTGGATATCACAGTAAATAAAAATTAGCATGTATTATTCCAGAGCTGTACTTGACTTAAATATATATAACTGTATTATTTGCTGAGAAGTCAATATCAATAGTTGCAATTGGCTGGATTGTCAATGTTGAGAAATACAAATTGCATTGTAGAGGCATTTCTCTAAGCATGTGCTGTTCACTTTTGACTAATTTAGGAATGTAAGACTAAAAGAAGGGCAGCATGATAATGATGATAGTATAGGAAGTTAATTATGTGAGAGAACATTACCAGACCTGATAAAATTCCATAATATTTCCATAAACTACATTTCCTGACTTTTTTTAATGTTTTTTAATATATATAATGCATACATTTTAGGACAAAGTATTCTTGCAAAAAATGTTCATGTTTTAAAAAACATACAAACTTCGTTATAAATTGTTTTTTTGTATTACTTATTATGTCATTAACATGTTATATATCAAGCAATATTTATAAGAACAATCAAACAAAAAAAACTTATATATAAACTGCTATATAAAGAAGTCATGTATAATACATATAATAAATATAAGATAATAAAGAATAAATAAAGTAGATAATATTAATAAAAGATTAAATTATAAGGAATACATTGTAAAAAAGTTATTCTATGTGTTTATAATATGAAAAACATGCTTTTGGTACTAAAATATCAATAATAAATATCATAATAATATAATAAGTTTAGGGCTTACTAAACTAATAAATATGTATGTATTAAAAGAATCCTCTAAATGTCATAAGTTACCAGTAAATAATTTTCTTTAAAAAATAATAATTTTAAATCAAAAAACAATATTTTTATATTCATTCTTCAATTAAATAATACATTAATTATTTACTAGGTTTTAGTAGAATTGAATTTTAGTTCAATTTTAGTATTTTAAGTTTTATATTCTTCATTAGCTAAATTATTATTATTAATAATGATGAAATTATTTAAATATTATTATTAATAGGCTACCTATATATTTTCAATTATAATTATTATCAAATAAAAATCATTAAAATTTAATATATATTATAAAAATATTTAAAAATACATTATCCTATCCTATGTTAATTAGATAATCTGAAAACTGAATCAGTTAATGATTATATTTTTTTCTTAATTTTGTTTGTATTACATATATTAAAATTTAAATATAGACCTACATATTTATTATATCCCTCAGTAATATATATATTCATTAAATATAATATTGTATATTTCATTTTAATTAGAAGAATTATAATAGGAAATATATTGTATATATATCAATTTTTTTTTCGGGAAGCAATATTCTCAAGATATTTGGCATGCAAAAGCAAAATTGAGGCATGATTGGTGTGCAGGAGCCTTAAAAAAGGTGTGATAGGCATGTAAAGCCTTAGTAAATGTGATTATTTATTATAGCTTATTAGATTTGATACTAGTATGCATACATACATCATCAAATATTTAACATTATATCCAAAATTAATAGTAGGTGTGCATGAGGCATGAAAAATCAGCATTTTTTAAAATATAAGGCATGCATGAGGTGTGAAAAATTGGTATAACATTTTTATTTTCGGTGTGCCAATATTCCCGAAAAAAATTTGATATATATCATCTAACTTCCTAATTTATATAAGTTCTTATATATAGTATATTTTATATATTTTATGAATCAGTACTATAATTTACTTAATTTTTATTTATAACATATTTTCTTATTAATATTATATAAAGAGCTGCTTAATGAATGTCTAGACTAGTATATGATGTATAAGACCTAATCATACAATATATATATTGATTCTGCAACAAATGAAATGCCATAGAATATAGATATTCAATAAATATAGTATATACACTCTTTTGTACTATGCTATAAATATGCTAATACTATGTCTATGTGATGTTATAAAGGCTGAGTCTTTGACTTAGTTACAGTGCCAGTAGGAATAGAACTATAGTTAAGTTAAATTATAGAAATATTTCATTTATTATAGAGTTTATGTAAATTATATATTATTAATATTTTTCTTATTGTTAATATTGAGTTAAAGAGCCATTTTTACTATTATAAAATATAATATTGTCATTGTCACAATATAAGTTTACCAGTATAGAGCATGTTCATACAATGAAAGTGAAATTAAGGTAATATATATAATTTTTAAGATAATTATTTGGTCAAATTACATCAGGCAGTGATCACTGCAACAAAAATTTAACTTTGATTAAACCTAATAATTTCTGGGACTAGGTGGAAAATTTTAATTTTAAAATTATGGTGCGGGCATGGCTATAGACTATAGTATTTGTCTTCAGCAGATGAGGATTTTTAGGTTTGGGTTCTATTAGTATTTGTATGTGCATGAATATGATAACACTTAAAATATTAATTAAAAAAATTAATTTAATATTCTAGATATATTTATGTCATATTATACTGTGGCAAATAAAATACATATATTGAGTATAACATGTGTGATCATTATGTGATAACATAATGTGATCATTACACTCATGCCTTCACATACATCATATACAGCACCATTTTTAATTTAAAAATATGAATTGTGAAATGATTTAATAATATATGGTTTGACCTTGTCCTTGTGGCTTGTACATTAAAAAATTATTAATAAACAACAAAATGAAAAACGAAAAAAACATACAGATAAATGTGTACATTAAATTATATGTGCACAAATATCGCGCACATAACTGAAATGTTAAACACAAAAAATTCCTGACTGTGAGGAGTGGACAAATATAGGACCAGAATCTAAAAATCTTCGTCCGCAAGGAAAAATCAAATGGCAACACTGTAAATATTAAGTAGATACGATAAAGATAAAACAAAGCTTAGACTTAGGATAAAAAATTATCAAGATTGTCAATGAAATCGAAAACATCTTTAAGGAAATAGGTGCAAAAGGAATTTTAGTTTAATAAGTTAATAATACGTTTAATGATATTAAAATCCAACAGTACTCCATAATAAAAAGGCACCGGAAGGTATTAGGAGAACCACCTTATAATTTTTTGGAGAGGGCTATGGCCAGCCCTGTCCTATATACCGAGTCCCATATACCATTATATACCATAATATATTAACATATAATCCTTCATTACTGTTGTTCTTTCATATTTAAGACAAAAATTTTAATTAACCGCTTAACAAAGCGCAATGCATTAAACTATTTAAAAAATGTGGTTGATTGTGTATTTGACATATTTAAACAATTCAAGGTCATTTACATATTATTAAGTATAATTACGATTATTTTAAATGTGAGATCTGATATTACTTTCTGTTAATGTTACTTTCAAAATTGCCAAAATATGGAAAATTAAATACAAATAATAAATTTCTCATTAGACTTTTTTACCGATTTTTAAAATCAATAAAAACTCATTGACATATTGTGGTGTTATATTGGCTGCCTATATATCAATGGTCTATATACCCCAAAAAAGCTGTCATTGTTTATGGGTTTCATTATTGCAATAATTAACATTATAAACAAATTTATTAAAAATTATACAAAATCAACAAAAAATCAACATAATATAATTTAAAAAACATAACAAAATCAAGACCAGTACGTCAATATACACTGTCGGTCGGAGTTAATAGTATACCTCAACATTTATGTCAGCCTAAGGGGTTCACCATACATATCGTTCATAAATATATGCATATCACACATTTTTAGATGCATATGTACATATTATGTCACATATACAAGTTACAATTACATATCTCATATGCAAGATGCATATCTAATATGCAAGATGCATATCTAATATGCAAGATGCATATCTAATATGCAAGATGCATATCTAATATGCAAGATGCATAT